>JAJAGP010006366.1:0-22387 GCA_025084515.1 Ancistrus triradiatus | reverse complement strand
ACAGATGGGATAAGGTTCTTATGCTGGAATGCAGTGTTTTCCTTTCTCCAGACATAACATTTTTCTTTCAAACCAAAAAGTTCTATTTTGGTCTCATCCATCCACAAAACATTCTTCCAATAGCCTTCTGGCTTGTCCACGTGATCTTTAGCAATCTGCAGACAAGCAGCAATGTTCTTTTTGGAGAGCAGTGGCTTTCTCATTGCAACCTTGCCATGCATCAGCATCAGCCCGCTCACACTTGATTGTCATCCCATTGATTGAAAACATCTGACTCTAATTTTACCTTCACATTAACTGCTAACCCTAGAGGTTCACATACATTTGCCACTTACTAATGTGTAATATTGGATCATTTTCCTTAATAAATAAATGACCATTTATAATATTTTTGTCTCATTTGTTTATCTGGGTTCTCTCTATCCACTTTTAGGTCATATCTATGCAGAAATATAGAAAATTCTAAAGGGTTCACAAACTTTTGAGCACCGCTGTGTTGCATTAAAGGAGATGTATTGTACAGGTGCTCCCTGATTTATGGGGATTCTGACAAATCCATCATAAGTGTGTTTGGTAGAGCGGTCTATACTGTATCATAGTAGAGCCTCTGATAAGTAATGATAAGTAAGTTAATGTTTAAAACACTTACATCAACCTACATTTGGCCAAAATCATTAACACAAAGCATATTTTATAATAAAGTGCTGTAAAACATCATGTAATTTAGTGAGTAATGGGTTAACGTACTCCATTGGTGAACTTGGGGCGCTAACATAGCTGCTAATCTAACTGCAGCCTGTGTTCTGGAGGATTCTGTTCCTGCTTTCCTTTCAGTTGGCTCTCATAACTAACCTTTTTAGGACCCATGGAGACTTATTTGCATTAAGAATACTTTACTGTAGATGTAAAAAATAAAGAAAATCAGGAAAAGCAGCTGAGATCTTCAATGAGCAATAGCTATTGTCACTATGTACCTAATCATGAATCGTGAGTTGAGTTTCGGTTGAAATGAGTCGTGGGGCTCATCAGATAAAAGCAAGTGTGGCGAGTAACAAGCAAACGACGAGAACCGAGACACATTTTTCTAGTCAAAATGCGTCTAGAAGCGAATTTGGTTTCACTGAATGTATCATGGACGTTATGCAAAGCGTACCTCTAATATTAATCCACTAACATTTCATATTTCTACATTTTGTAAAGGTATCTATATGTATTGGCAGATATGTACATGTAAAATATCAGCATCAGCCTAGATTTCCCATATCGGTGCGTCCTTCCAAAAAAACCCATTCAATTGAGTTATTAAGAATTAAGTCATCTGTGTATGGCTAGTCATTGAAGCCACAATCTCTTAGAGCTTCTGTAAAAATCCTTGGCCCCATACTCCTCCTTCACCAAACTGTCAGCTGGCCACAATTAAAACCTTTAATGCCTTTTCCCATGACACACCCCCAACCATTAGCCACCTGCCTGTCCCAGCCACTCTTTTGCACACATCTCACACATGCACCAATCAAGGATGGGTTTAATGTACTGACATTTATGTACTAGGCACCATTAATTAAGCATCATTGACTCAAACTCTTGTAAATAGAATAGAATGGGATCTAATGTGTGCTTACTTTGGGTGTCTTGCTGTGTATGAGTATCTTATGTGCAGGTAATGCTTGTTTGGCCTGTGTAATCCTAGAGTTGTTTAATTATCATTTTACATGCTTGAAACAGAGTGAAAGAAGGCAATGGGTGCATCTTCATAGGTACATTTAATTGCGTTTAGCTTTCATGATGCAGTTTATCTTCCTTATTGCACATACACAGCACATGCAGTGATGACCAAATGAGTGAGACCACTAGTGAAAATGCTTCTCTGAAATTACATTCAGTCCTGTGATATAGCATCCGAATGTTGCTGCAGAAATCAAGCCTGATCAGACCGTCCAACGTTTTAGCAATCTTCTCTTGTCCTATTTTGGTGAGCCCTTGCAAATTTGTAGCCTTAGTTGACAGCAGTGACACCCACCCCGCTGTAGCCCATCTGCCTTAAGGTTTGTGTGTTCAGAGATGCTCTTCTGCCTAGCCCGGTTGTAGCGAGTTGTGTTTGCCTTACTCTCAGCTTGAACCAATCTGGCCATTCTCCTCTCACCTCTGGCATCAACATGGCATTTTCGCCCAGAGAACTGCCACCCACTGGACATTTTCTCTTTTTGGACCATTCTTTTTAAACCCTAGAGATGGCTGGGGCTTGAAAGTCCCAGGAGATCAGCAGTTTCTGAAATACTCAGACCAGCCCATCTAGCACCAACAACCATGCCACTTCAAAGTCACTTAAATCACGTTTCTTCCTCATTCTGATGAACTGTAGCAAGTTTTAGCTTGACCATGTCTACATGCCTAAATGCAATGAGTTTCTGTTATGTGATTGGTTGATTAGATAATTGCGTTAAAGGTGTACTTAATGAAGTGGCTGTTTTGTGTATATGTGTGTGTGTGTGTGTGTTTATACTGTATATAGAGTATAAATGCAGATGTCAGGTGGTTGTGTTTCAATATTTGTTTATTTTGTGTAACTGTGCTTATTGTTCTACTGAAGTGATGTTTCTCTGCATACACAGGGACTTGTGGTCTGTGGTCGCTGACAGTAATGAGGCTCCTGCAAATAGCACAGAGCATCTAGTGCCCATTCCGTCCTCAATCCCCACTCGTCTCCCCCTCCCCATATCCAGTAACCTAAACCATCCCCACAGAGCGAAGTGTTACCATAGTAATTATAGTGCTTCGGCATTTGTATGGCAGGAAAGCAACGGTCTTAAATTTGTCAAGCATGTTAATTATGTTTGCTGTCTATATCATACACCCCACAAAAATGGTGCATGTTACATGCAACCTGATACTGGCTTAAACTTTGAACTTTAACCTGTCATAGCATATGTCTGACATGAACTTAATCAGTCATAGTGTAGATGTTTTGTGGTACACATCACTCTCTATTGCTGTTAACAGTTTAAAGTTTGGTTTTGCTATAGCTAAGTAAAACAACCTTGGTAACTGTGTTTAAGAAATGTTTATAAAAATGCTCTTGTGGTTAATGGTCTTAATCTGACATAGAATCCCTTTGATTAAAGAAAGTAGCCACTATTCATAAAAATGCAACCGTATGTAACAAATCCATGAGCCACAAATTCTTCTGAACAAACTGAAACTTGAGCATGTTCTTATTTATGCTTTACCTAGGTTTTTATGGATTTTAAAGCAGTCGCTCACGACTCCCTCTTTTTGCTAGCATATACAGTGGGGCAAAAAAGTATTTAGTCAGCCACTGATTGTGCAAGTTCTCCTACTTAGAAAGATGAGAGAGGTCTGTGATTTCCATCATAGGTACACTTCAACTATGAGAGACAAAATGAGAAAAAAAATCCAGGAAATCACATTGTAGGATTTTTAAAGAATTTAATTGTAAATCATGGTGGAAAATAAGTATTTGGTCACCCACAAACAAGCAAGATTTCTGGCTCTCACAGACCTGTATCTTCTTCTTTAAGAAGCTCTTCTGTCCTTCACTCGTTACCTGTATTAATGGCACCTGTTTGACCTCGTTATCTGTATAAAAGACACCTGTCCACAGCCTCAAACAGTCAGACTCCAAACTCAACCATGGCCAACACCAAAGAGCTGGTCGAAGGACACCAGGAAGAAAATTGCAGACCTGCATTAGGCTGAAGAAAGAGTGAATCTACAATAGGCAAGCAGGTTGATGTGAATAAATCAACTGTGGGAGCAATTGTAAGACATACAAGACCATTGATAATCTCCCTCGATCTGGGGCCCCACACAAGATCTCATCCCGTGGGGTCTAAATGATCATGAGAACGGTGAGCAAAAATCCCAGAACTACACGGAGGACCTGATGAATGGCCTACAGAGAGCTGGGACCAAAGTAACAAAGGCTAACATCAGTAACACACTACGCCAAGAGGGATTCAGATCCTGCAGTGGCAGGCATGTCCCCCTGCTTAAGCCAGAACATGTCCAGGCCTGTCTGAAGGTTGCCAGAGCGCATATGGATGATCCAGACGAGGATTGGGGGAATATCATGTGGTCAGATGAAACCAAAATAGAACTTTTTGGTGAAAACTCAACTGGTCGTGTTTGGAGGAAGAAGAATTCTGAGTTGTGCCATATCTACTGTGAAGCATGGGGGTGGAAACATCATGCTTTGTGGCTGTTTTTCTGCAAAGGGGACAGGAGGACTGATCTGTGTTAAAGGAAGAATGAACGGGGCCATGTATCGTGAGATTTTAAGCCAAATCCTTCTTCCATCAGTGAGAGCATTGAAGATAGAACGTGGCTGGGTCTTCCAGCATGACAATGATCCCAAACACACCGCTCGGGCAGCGAAGGAGTGGCTCCGTAAAAAGCATTTCAAGGTCCTGGAGTGGCCTAGCCAGTCTCCAGACCTCAGACCCATAGAAAATTTGTGGAGGGAGTTGAAAGTCAGTGTTGCACCAAAACATCACTGCTCTAGAGGAGATCTGCATGGAGTAATGGGCCAAAATACCAGCTACAGTGTGTGCAAACCGGGTGAAGACTTACAGGGAACGTTTGACCTCTGTCATTGCCAACAAAGGTTATGTTACAAAGTATTGAGTTGAACCAAATTTATTGACCAAATACTTATTTTCCACCATAATTTACAGTTCAATTCTTTACAAATCCTACAATGTGATTTCAGTGTGGATTTTTTTTTCATTTTGTCTCTCATAGTTGAAGTGTACCTATGATGAAAATTACAGACCTCTCTCATCTTTCCAAGTCGGAGAACTTGCACAATCAGTGACTGACTAAATACTTTTTTGCCCCACTGTATATGGAAAGTGGAACTGCTAAAATGGACGGTGAGTGCAGACACAAGGAGGTGTACCTAATAAAGTGATCGGCGAGTGTATACTCAATCATCTATCCTCTTCTGCAAAATTTTGATTATTGACAGTTATTGATAGGTGTAATTCTAAAGTGCCATCTGATAACTTGTCAATTAGTGTCAGTTTGATCTGATATTGGCATTTCCACCATAACATCGCTCATCATCTGTATTTGACTTGCCTGGAAGGTTTAAAAACTGAGTGCAGTACCAAAAGTAGGAGCAACTGAAGTTGGTGCTATTTACTGTCTAGCTGTATCAGTCACTAATTTCGCCATCCTGCTATATTAGTCTGGTCTTAACGCTGTGGTGTAGCCAGTTTCATCACTTCACTGTATACTATTTTTGTGTTCTGTGCCTTCTGGTTAAGTAATTAGGATTTGCATTGCTATGGGATAAATTAAGCTATATAATCCCCACAAATATGCCTAACTGAGTCAGGTTTTCATGATGATTTTAAGGTAATATTGTAGTAGCTATGTCTGAAATTTGTGTGCTGTTAGATTGATTTGAAGTCATACAATACTGTGCAAAAGCTTAGGAGGCCTTGCATAGTTTTCAGCTTATATTTTGCTTACTCCAAGTTTTAGTGGTCACACTGTGCTTTGTAGTTTCTACAATTACAGACCGTAGTCCATCTGTTTCTCTATATATCTTAGTCTTACCCCCCACCCCTTTACTCTGTTATCTAATGGTCCTGGACCACCCCCACAGAATCAGGTACTATTGGGTCGCTCTGGTCATCCTCAGCACTGCCGGGACCACTGATGTGGTGGTGTGTTAGCGTGTGTTGAG
Source organism: Ancistrus triradiatus (assembly GCA_025084515.1). Classification (NCBI taxonomy): domain Eukaryota; kingdom Metazoa; phylum Chordata; class Actinopteri; order Siluriformes; family Loricariidae; genus Ancistrus; species Ancistrus triradiatus. The sequence continues at coordinate 16,674 of JAJAGP010006366.1, read as the reverse complement.
CAGCACTGCTGTGTCTGAGTCTGCAACACACACTAACACACCACCACCACATCAGTGTCACTGCAGTGCTAAGAATGCCCAAATTGTTCTCTAATGGTCAGGACTCCTACAGGACCAGCCCAGACAGGTACTATTTGGTCATTCTTAGCACTGCTGTGACAATGATGTGGTGGTGTGTTAGTGTGTGTTGCACTGATTCACGTGGATCAGACACAGCAGTGCTGCTGGAGTTTTAAACTACCTCAGTGTCACTGCTGGAAAATATCCCACCAGCATCCTGTAGGTAGCATACTGTCTCTGACTTCACATCTATGAGGTGGAGCAATAAGGGAAATATCTGTAATAAAGCAGACAGTGAGTGAACAACATTGTTAAACTCCAGCAGCACTGCTGTGTCTGATTCAATCCACACCACCATATCAGTGTCACTGCAGTGTTGAGGGTGATCCACCACCCAAATAGTACCTGATCTGTGGCAGTCCAGACAATTAGAGAACAGAGTAAAGGGGACTAACAAAGTTTACAGAGAAACAGATGAACCACAGTCTGTAATTGTAGATCTACAAATCATCAGCATATAAACTGAAAATATAGAATGTGTAAGACTTGCACAGTACTGATCACACAGTACACATCAGAATCATTGTTTAAAATGATCTAAAATCAACATTCAAGGACTGCAAAGTGAGCAAAACCTTTGACCTTCTTTACCTGCAGATGTTTAAAAACATTTACTGTAGGACTGTGGTAGCCTAGTGGTTAAGGTACTGGACTATGGACCAGAAGGTCCAGGGTTCAAATCCCATTTCTGCCAAGCTGCCACTGTTGGGTCCTTGAGCAAGGCATTTAACCCACAAGTGCTTGGATTGTGAGACTGTATCAATTGTAAGTCGCTCTGGATAAGGGCGTCTGCTAAATGCTGTAAATGTATTCATTTAAGACTTCTGCAGAGCAAAATGCAGCCCAACGTTTCCTGCTGTGGCCTTTCTATATTGATTATGTTTGTTCAGGACTTAAGTGCAGCTTTCAAGAAGATTTCATGTGAAACACAGTATTTTATTGTCTTGCTGGCATGTCCAGTAAGCCTCAGAATTATTGACAGTTTGTGGAAACGTTGCGTAATTGGGTTCTTGGCCGACCACTGAAGTGCCCCCTGGCATGGTATGGAGGGCCTTTCACCAGAAGCCGAATACAATTTAAGCTGGTGTGTTGCTGCATTCTTTGCTTTACACTTGAATATGTATTGTTAAACCATCTTGTTTGGTTTCAGATCACTGCTGGAACATGCATTCTCTGATCGTTCTCATGTTAAGCGCTTTCACACCAGAGGAACTTTTTCATAGTTCTTAGAACAGTTCCCTCTCTCTGCCCTCTCTCTCATGTTTGCACTGATGTTTGCACTGCAGGAAATGGGGGTGATTGGAGTTCTTATAACATCGTGCATGAGGAGTTTTTTTTAGCTCCAACTTCTAGGGTAGGTTCTTTTCTCAGCGCATAGGAACATTGAGTGCCATTAGTACATGGTGATTAGTCAAGAAGTCAGAGTATGGCGATTGGTCCAGATGTAAGTGATGCAAGTGCTCATGTTGAGGGCAACCACCATCATGTAATAAACTGCAAACCAAAAAAGGCCCTGGAATGAATGTAGCTCTCTGGGGGAACTTTGTGGGGGGTTGTTCCTACCAAATTTGTCCTAGAACTTTTCAGTGTGAAATCATCTATTGATAAAGGGACTTTGAGAACATCACACAGTATTCATACCCAAGTGAATCAGAGAGAAACGGAAAATTATTCAATTAGATGAACTATTTCTTTGATTAAATCTGATTTACAGGGTTTAGTTTCTGAACTACTGTTTGGGAGTCTGAGTTTATGTCCTGGCTCTGTCAAGCTGGCAGTGTTGTGTCCATGAGCAAGGCCCTGAACCTTTGCCTGCACAGTTTGTGCGTTGATCTGGATAAGTGTAAATGTAAATGTGTACTGACCTGGAGAGTGGGTTGATGATTTTGTCTCTAACTCTTCTCTAATTGCCTGAGTGTCATGTTCTACAGACCAGAGAGGACATCCAGGGGCTAAAGTGCCCATTCCACTACCCCCCACTTATCTATCTTAAGGTGCACTGGCCGTTCTATCTGGCCTTGGGCCCACAAGATGGGAAACCTGACCCCTAGTCCCTCCTAGCTACCCATTTCAATCCAAACTGCAACAGACACTTGAGGTTAGACTATGCTGTAATCAGGACTTGCTCTAACACATTGGCCAATTTTCTCCACCTCATTTTACAGCTCCATTTAGCCTTGTAATGTTCACTATATACATCAACCCACCATCTGTGTGTTTTCCCCCAAGCCTACAAGTGTTTTTTTGTACTATTTCCTCCCAAGTATATACTTCTCAATATTATTTTCTTCTGTGTTTGAGGACAAGTGTTCGTTTTGCGGTTTATTCCCTTTAACTCCCTCAGAGAATGAGTTAATTTTGCTCTGGACTCTTGTGGCCTACTTTCGAATCTGTCTCTGAGCCTCTAGCCACGATCGGCATGCGACGCGAGCCCCACAGCTCGGAGCCCCAATGTCCGAATGCATCCCATAAAGTGCACGCAGACAGACTGACCAGCCAAGAATCTCCTCCATCACCACAGGTGGCTGAGCAGCTTTAAAAACCACAAAACCAGTCTGTTTGGCACTGGGAAATGTGACCCAGTTTGTTTAACGCACAAAGCTGTTAGACTGATTGATTGGTGAGTGCTCTTTCACAGCAACGCAAGGCTTTCAGCTTATTATTTTTCACTTTCACATAGTGAGACTTGTACAATATGAGGTGCTATTGCACTGGAGGAACTCTTAGATAGTTCTCAGCACTGTTGGAGAATGTGTATCCCTTTCTCGAGTGTTCTCACCGCAGGAATTGGGGCTGATTGTAGTTCTTAGAACGGCTGTTTACAGGGACTTTTGTAGCTCCAACTTTGAAGTAGGTAATTTTCTTAGTGCATAGGAACCCTGAGTGATTTACGTATGCGGTAATTAGCCAAGATGTGAGAGTACGCCGATTGGTCTAGACCTCGTGATGCTAGTGACTATGCTGAGGGTAACCACCATTTTAAAATACAGGTAGTCCTCGGGTTACGACGGTCTCGAGTTACGACGTTTCGTGGTTACGGCGCATCTCCCATTTACTGTATAAAGCCTTGTTTTGACTTAAGTGGTTTTGCGTCGTAAACGTCATAACGCGAACTTCGTGTTTGGTGTGCGCGGCGGAAGAATACACGGTTACGCGGTTTTTTGGTAATTACTGTGTTAGGATAGGATAAGTGCTTACAGTATGTTATTTACGTACAGTATGTACGTATGTTCCGAGTTACACCGAAAATCGGTTTACGACGCCACCTAGGAACGGATCTGCATCATAAGTCGAGGACTACCTGTATTCTTTTACACTGGTAGCAGCATTTCCAAGCATACAGGTAGTCCTCGACGCAGATCCGTTCCTAGGTGGCGTCGTAAACCGATTTTCGGTATAAGTCGGAACATACGTACATGAAAACGAGCCGCGTAATCGTGTATTCTTCCGCCGCGCACACCAAACACGAAGTTCGCGTTATGATGTTTACGACGCAAAACCACTTAAGTCGAAACAAGGCTTTATACAGTAAATGGGAGATGTCGTAACCATGAAACGTCGTAACTCAAGACCGTCGTAACCCGAGGACTACCTGTATGCGCCGGAGGAGGTTCAGCATGAGTCGTCTAAGCGAAATTTGAAAAATTTTGCTTCATCCACCCATCGTATGGCTTACGTCACTACAGTGTCACTCTAGCATTCCTACTGGCAGTGTGAATGCAAACCAAAAAAATTCCCTGGAACAAATGTTCTCAGGGGAGCTCCACCAGGGGTAGCAAAAGCTTTTTTTCTTAATCCATGTACCTTTAGCTTACGTTCTTCATTCATTCATGTTTTAATAATTAATAATGCATTATATTTGAGTAAAAGCAAATGATGGTGAATTTCAATTCTTCTATGGTGAACCTCTCTGTGCTCTTTTCTTATTTCCAAAATGTGATGAAAATGCAAAAACAATTGCATTTTCTAAATGTAAATGTACAGTGATAGCAATACAAGAAAAGTGTAGGCATATGTGGACAGCATTTTTCATTAACAAGTATTATTAAATAATTAAATAACAGTTTAAGGTTGGGGTTAGATATAGGGTTAGTATTGATTACCTATAGCAATATACGTGTGTGTGTGTGTGTGTGTGTGTGTGTGTGTGTAAATTACAGATGACTGTTTATGTTGGCCTTACAGCCTGCTTTGTTTGGAGAGGACCTCTAGATAAGTGTTAATTCCACTCTTGGCATATTGATTAGCCATGCTGGCAGTGTATGGTTTTATAGGCTCCCACTCAGCCTGAATAATTAATGCTTAACATATTTAATTAGTGAGATTTCCTTTAAATGGGGGAGAGAGTAAATGAGTTCCAAGCAGGAGGAGGGGGAATCAACTTGTGTGTGTGTGTGTGTGTGTGTGTGTGTGTGCCCGCCCGCATGGGTGGGTGTGTGTGGATACATGGAGCTTAGCACTATCCTGGCACGGTTCCCTCCAAGCGGGTACCTATTTTGGCAGAGTAGCTACTGCACTCTGATATCTGCTGATTGAATTGCCTGTTCTGAACCTGCCTCCATCTTCTCGGGTCATGCTGCCAAGCATACGTCCCAGTTCTATTTCTGTTCCTGTATCAGTATACGTAGACCTCCATACGCACATTCTCCCTCCCTCATCCTCTCAGCGCTCTTTATTTCTCTTTGGCACACAGACTGGGTCAGGGAATCCGCCAAAACAACAGCTGATCTCTGTACATCCCTCTCAGTCCCTGTCCCCAGTTCTGGGAAAATCCAGGGATATTCCTGATATTTCCCAGCAATGCTGATGGATCTGTTAGGAAAGAAAGGCCACAAGAGGCATATTGCTATAATTATCTATGTTTTTGAATTATGCTTGGGCACTTTCATGCCCACCTAAAAATCTAATAATATACAGAACCCAGTAATTCCTTCTAGTCTGAGGGAAACCTGCAGATGGATGTGCTTTCAGAAGTAAGCTGCATTGGTCTAGTGCAGTGTTTCTCAATCCTGGTCCTGGAAGCCCACCACTCTACACGTTTTAGTGTTTTCACTACTCCCAGAACACCTGGTCCAACCACTCATCTCATTAGTAAACCCATTTCTGATTAAAAGTGGGTGTGTTTAAATAGATAAAGCACTAAAATGTGCAGAGCAGGCCGGCCTTCATGACCAGGATTGAGAAACCACTGGTCTATTGCTTACTTAGTTGTCTGTTCTGCTTTTGTTGCTGTTAAACCCCTGTAGAGGGAGCTCTTTACATTGACCCAGTCAGAGAGCAGGCCATACTGATGCACTATATAGACAAAAGTTTGTGGACGCCCCAAAAACACGTACAAAACATTGTTATGAAGTCGTCCCTCCACATTTCAACCTTTGTTCTTTTAAAAGGGCTTTTTTTGGTCTAGATTTTGGAATATGATTGTGAGGCTGGCTTCTGACGTTAGAGCCTGATGTTAGGTCCTTGCTCACTTTTGGCATTCCAGTGCCTATTCAAGATGTCTGATGGCGTTGAGATCAAGGTCAAAACTGGAAAACCAGTTTTCTATGGATTTTGAGTAACGACAGGAGGGCAGAAAGTTGATGAACTGACTTGTTGGAAGTGGAAACCTATAAATGGGTCACATTGAGGGTATCAGTGCAACCCAATCTACTGCCACAGTTTGCCTATGGTGAATCCAGTAATGTATGCTTTATATTATGAATGTGTTCCCAATGAGTGTTGCTGAAATACAAAGCTCAGTAATTTGTGTTTATATTGAAGTTCAGATTTATGACTGCATGGGAAACTTTGGCTTTGAAACTTGGAATCCTCTGATTAGTAGTACAAAGTTCAAATCGTTTTCTGACACTGTTGGGCGTTTGAGCAAGACACTCAAAGTTCAGCTGCTCAGATCTTGATTAGGAGCTCAATTAGGAGCCCTACTAAATATATTTATTCAATTTATGACCTGCTTAATCTTATTATTATTACTCGATTCTTGATAATTACAGAACATGAATCTTAATACGCTAATTACCATGTTGCTATAAAGATTTGTTACAAGGATATACAAACTTTTGCACTGTATTTAATTAAAGTACGGCATAGTGATAGGCAGCACACACTGCTGCTACTGCTAAACTTTCTGCAACTTGCTTAGCTATAATGATGAGAATGATGGGTTACACTGTACTTTGCCAGAATCTCTATTTCATCCCCATATTATACCGAGAGCTGTTTTTGACACTCTTTGATGTAGTAAGAAGCTGTTTTGGATGTTGAGCTGTAATCACTGTCCAATATGGCAGTGCTGGCATGTTGAAGGGTGTATTTAAATGTCAGCAGTAATCTCTCTGGCTCGCTCCCTCTCCTCATATGCTACTCATCCCTGTCCGGGGAGACTGGACAACTATCTCTGTCAGACCTACCCTATGTGTCTAGGCTATCAGTTGCCCTCTTCCTTCTGCCACTTTGACACTGGTGTGCAAAGACACATCTCCATGCCAGCTAGAACAGCGTGCCAATAATTTGAGGAAGGCTTTCTTCAACGCGGTCAGATGCAGCTGATCCTATTCTAAGTGTATTGCTGCTCCTGGTTTTCACTCCCATTTTGCTTTTGCATTGGTCTGTGTCTAAGAAAGACAAATGGATACACACTGACACGTATTAGGGTTTAAATGTCTGAACCATGCAAAAGTCTTAGGACATTCTCACACTAAATACTGACCCACAATCAGGATTGAGTCTCAGCTGGCCTGGGTGAGTTTTGTGGTAGAATTATTTTCACTAACCTGTACCCTGGACAGGACGCCAATCAGGGCAGAGAATCATATTGTCTGGTCTCATTCAGTTCCCCATTTGAGCCTGGTTTCTCTCAAGGTTTATTCCTACAATGTTGCTTGAGTGTTTGTGAACAGTTTAGATTTTTCTAAATTTTTTTCTTAAATCGTGAGATAAAACACAGTTACATTTTCAGACATGTCTGAAAAGTAAATAAAGAGAACCCAGTTGAACAAATGAGGCAAAATTATTATTAAAAAAATTATTGTTCTTGGTATTTTTTAGGAAAATGATTCAATGTAGCATATCTGTGAGTGGCAAAAGTATGTGAACCTCTTGGATTAGCAGTTCATTTGAAGGTGAAATTAGTGGAATGGTAATCAGGTGTGAGTGGGAGCCTCTTATTTATTAAATGGGAATTTGTCATTAAGTGTTTTGAGTCTGAAGTTCAAAACACTTTGGTGGAAGTGTATTATGGTATGAACAAGTTTTTTGACCTAAAGAAGAAGTGTTGTTGATGCTTTGATGATGATCAAGCTATGAAAGATTACAAAACTATCTCTAAAGAGAGTCTTGGTTTCCAAAAGTCCACAGTCAAACAGATTGTTTACACATTGAGAAAATTAATTAACATTAACATGTTACTCGTTCCACCAGCAAAAACCACTGAACGTGCCAGGTATGTAATAATCCACGGGGTAACAAAGGAATCCTGGGTAACTTGTAAGAAACTAAAGGCTCCTGTCACAGTCTAATGTTAATGTTCATGAGTTCACCATGAGGTGAACACTGAACAACAATCATGTGCATGGTAGGGTTGCAAGGAGAAAGTCATTGCTCTCAAGAACATTTATGCCCATCATGTGGCACTTGGACAATATACTTTTTTGGTTTGAATGAGTGCTATGTTCAGAGAAAGACCATTGCATTCCAGCTTACGAACCTTATCCTATCTATAAAACATGGTGGTGGAAGTGTCATTGTTTTTGCCTGTTATGCTGCAACTGGGTTTAGATGACCTGTCACCAAGGATGACGCAATGAATTCTGAATTATACAGTGAATTTAAAAGGAAAATGTCAGGGCATCTGTCCATGAAATGAATCTCAAGAGAAAATGGGTCATGCAGCAAGGCAGCAAAACTAAGCACACCAGTTGTTCTACCAAAAATGGTTGAAGACGACTGATGTTGATATTTTGGAATAGCCAAGTTAAAATCCTGACCTTAATCCAATTGAAATGTTGAGGAAGCTGGTCATGAGAAGAAATCCAACAGTCTCGTCATTGAGAGTTGACCAGGAGTGTAGGGACCAACGTTTTCCCCCATACTCGGACTGGATCAATTTAGAGCAACCACTTAACCTAACACAGGTTTTTGGAATATGGAATGAAACCAGAGTACCTGGAGTAAACCCACATGAACACGGGGAGGACATGCAAACTTCATACAGGCGTAATCCGAGGTCAAGATTGAACTGGGGATCTCTGGAGTTTCCATCCTTGCTTTTCCATATAAAGGCCTGTGTAAATGTGTGGCTTTGTATGTGAGCATCTGTAAATGCCTTCCCGTACCTCACAGTGGACCAAATAAATGCAGTAGTTAAGATTGAGAGTGGGGTGAGAGAACAGAGGGGGGAGAGGAGGAATCGAGGACAGTATTGATCACGGCCAGTTCATTTTCTGGTGTCCCTGGTGAGTTCGTCCGTAGGAAATAGCTAGTTTGTCTCCTGTCATGGTGACTTCAGAGTGTTTGAGAGCTCTAACACAAGAGAGGGGAGGTTTTTTCTTCTTCCCATTTTGTAAAATTTAACCTTGGAAGCAGATGAAACAATAGACTGATAAAAGCAAGTTAAATTGTACAGGTATGCGCCGCGTAATGTCCGTTTGCACAGCATCTGTTTGCGTATATAGCTGTGATTCAGTATGGTTACTGTCATTATTGTTAAGGTAAATAACCTACTTAACCCGTGCTACCTTGCCAGATAGATCATCCGTTATAATAGCAGACATAACAGCACAGCCTCTGGTGCAGAACATCTTACTAAACACAAAGTAAAGAGATGAGCACTTTGTGTTGGGATGATCAGCGTGCAGAGAGACAAACCAGTGTGCAGAGTGATGAATCTGATATGCACTGGCGTGAGCCGTTTTTCCTGACCTAGCGCTCCTTTATAAGTGACGTGCTGATAAGACACAGGTTGGCTCTGCACTCCGCTGAATCCTGCATGGATCGGGGAGAGCTGCAGATGTCCCAGTGCAGAGCGGCTGAGAATGGAATAATGTGTGTGAGTGTGTGAGTGTGTGAGTGTGTGAGTGTGTGAGTGTGTGAGTGTGTGAGTGTGTGAGTGTGTGAGTGTGTGAGTGTGTGAGTGTGTGTGTGTGTGTATATATATATATATATATATATATAGTGTATATGTATAGTATCTTGGCTATTTAGTCATATGATATAAATAATGAATTATAATAGGAAATAAAAATCTGTCTTTTAACTCCAGATGTTGTGTCCGTAAACAGCATGTCATCATTCGTGTGTGTTGTGTGTGTGTCTGCTATTACATTTAGGAACATCAAAAATGATATAACTTAGAGTTGTAAAAACAAATAAGGGAAGGTTCAAGGTGTATTTTTTTTTATAACTATAAGTACACTGCCTGGCCAAAAAAAGTCTTCCACAAGCTTCTGCAATGTCACAACATTTATTTCTGTTTAGAGTTGCCTTAATTTTTCCCCAAGGTCTAATATTGATGATGGGAGATTTGGACCACTGCACAAAGTCTTCTCCAGCACATCCCAAAGTTTCTCATTGGGGTTCAGGTTTGGACTCTGTGGTGGCCAATCCATGTGTGGTAATGGTGTCTCATGCTCCCTGAACCACTCCTTCACAGTCTGACTCTTCTGAAACAGATGAACATCTTTTCCATGACCACAGGATGTGTCTTTGACATGGTTGTTTAACAAATGAGAAGCTACTCACTGCATCAGTTACGGTTAAAGAACTTGTTGCCAGCTGAAACATCACCACCAATGTAGTAATTATCTGGTGGGAGGCTCTTTTTTTAAACTATTTATATGTTTGCTTAGTTCAATCCTGGTGGTGACCTCTTTTTTTGGACAGGCAGTGTATAAGTGCTATTTATAACTTAAATAATTAAAATGCCATTAAAGCATGTGGACACTGTTGTGCCCTGAATTTTGCAATTAAGATGAGAGATGCAGTGATTGCACTGGAAACAAAATCCAATGCGCAGTTCTAAGCACTGTGTTGTTTACTTGTTGCTGTGTTTGTGCCACTGCCGTTGTCCATATTCACCGCATCATGGAAATCATAGTGCCCTAAGTGTTTAGAGACTTTTTATGTGCAAGTTACTTGTGTTTGTGTGTATGACTTTCTGCTACTTATTTGTAGCAAGCTATGAATGGTGTTCATAAGTGTACAGTGGGTCCAAAAAGTGTTTAGTCAGCCACTGATTGTGCAAGTTCTCCTACTTAGAAAGATGAGAGAGGTCTGTAATTTTCATCATAGGTACACTTCAACTATGAGAAACAAAATGGGAAAAAAAATAAATCCAGGAAATCACATTGTAAGATTTTTTTGTAAGAATTGAATTAAAAATTATGGTGGAAAATAAGTATTTGGTCACCCACAAACAAACAAGATTTCTGGCTCTCACAGACCTGTAACTACTTCTTTAAGAATCTGTTCTGTCTTCCACTTGTTACCTGTATTATGTGTATAAAAGACACCTGTCCACAGCCTTAAACAGTCAGACTCCAAACTCAACCATGGCCAAGACCAAAGAGCTGGTCGAAGGACACCAGGATGAAAATTGTAGACCTGCACCAGGCTGGGAAGAGTGAATCTACAATAGGCAAGCAGGTTGATGTGAATAAATCAACTGTGGGAGCAATTGTTAGAAAATGGAAGACATACAAGACCATCTCCCTCGATCTGGGGCCTCCATGCAAGATCTCATCCCGGGGGGTCAAAATGATCATGAGAACGGTGAGCAAAAATTCCAGAACTACACAGAGGGACCTGATGAATGACCTGCAGAGAGCTGGGACCAAAGTAACAAAGGCTAACATCAATAACACACTACGACGAGAGGGACTCGGATCCTGCAGTGCCAGACGTGTTCCCCTGCTTAAGCCAGTACATGTCCAGGCCCGTCTGAAGTTTGCCAGAGAGCATATGGATGATCCAGAAGAGGATTGGGAGGATATCATGTGGTCAGATGAACCCAAAATAGCAACTTTTTGGTAACAAACTCAAACTCGTTGTGTTTTTGTAGGAAAGAAGGAATGCTGAGTTTCATCCCAAGAACCACCATGTGGTCCTGTTTTTTCTGTATACGGAACAGGGTCGAATGAAATCCGGTGTTAAGGGAATGTATTCATGAGATTTTTAAACCAGAGAAACCTCCTTCCATCGGTGAGAGCATTGAAGATGAGGAATGTGGCTGGGGGGTCCAGCATGACAATGATCCCAAAAACACACCACTCGGGGCAACGGGAAGGAGTAGCTCCGTAAGAAGCATTTCAAGGTCCTGGAGTGGCCTAGCCAGTCTCCAGACCTCAACCCCATAGAAAATTTGTGGAGGGAGTTGGAAGTCCGTGTTGCCCAGCGACAGCCCCAAAACATCACTGCTCTAGAGGAGATCTGAATGAAGGAATGGGCCAAAATACCAGCTACAGTGTGCAAACCTGGTGAAGACTTACAGGAAACGTTTGACCTCTGTCATTGCCAACAAAGATTATGTTACAAAGTACTGAGTTGACGTTTAGTTATTGAGCAAATAGTTATTTTCCACCATGATTTACAATTAGATTCTTTTAAAATCCTACAATGGGATTTCCTGGATTTTTTTCTCATTTTGACAAAATCAATGGCTGACTAAATACTTTTTTGCCCCACTGTATGTGCCTGTCTTATTCCTTTGTTGCCCCTCAGTACAGTACTGCATTTTCTGTAATTATTGTGAATTTCCATAAATTAAAAAATGCTATGGCATTAGGGATGTGGTGTAGATGGTAGCGTTCCACTCTCATTTTCAGCGGTATCTCTGATGCATTTATGTATCATTTGCACACAGTTTTCTTGTGAAAATACTCTTTATATTTAAATTACAGTAGCATAAAAAGACTGTGTGACTATGGGAATGTCCGGTCAATGTCCATTTCAATCAATCCCCTTTTTCACGTAATGCCGTAGTTAAACGGCACATAGCTGTACATAGTTTTTGCTTTATAATATGTAGTGTTTAAGCATGTGTATTTACTATGCTGTTTGGACAACATCAAAATTGCATAATGTGGATTTGCAGAAGGTTTTGTGACCTTTAAGTGACGCAATCATGTGTTCATAGTACATGTATTTATTTTATAACGGGGTGCATAACACATGGACCTCCAAAACCAAGTTTATACATCTTTGATTTAGTGCATAACCATAATTACCAAGTTACAATTGCCATAAACTTGAACCTGTTCCTCTTATTACATAACATTAGTGGTCTGTTGGGTAGATCTGGCCCTTAAGTGAAATGTTTCTGCTCCTCTGATTGATGCTTACCAGAAGATGATGCATTAATCCTGATATTTAGCTGTTCAAAGGGTAGTAGTGAAAACTACTACATTTTATATGCTTATTAATCAGAGTATAACTTGCAGAGGCTTTCCATGACAGCTCACTATAACTCCTACACAAACTTTTTACTGATCTCTGATGCACACAATTGGAGTGAAAACCTTGTATTGCTGGCTTCTCACATGATAAAGTTTTTTTTGTAATCTAGCCCCCACTCTGAATTAATTGAATTTCCCTGCTGTGCCTGAAGCAGTAAACCTGTTTGTATTTTATTGCACTTCTGCACAACTTCAGTACAATCACCCTGAGTGAATAATAAATGAACTATTATTTGTACGCAATGGAGTCAAAAGCTCCGGAATAATTTGCAGAATGGCTGAAGTTGGGTAAAAATAGATTAAGTAAAATGTCTGTGTCATTAAGTAGCCTTATTCTATAATCTCATGATGGCAATGTGAATGAAATATGACATTCAATTGATGTAAATGTATTCTATGAAATTGTTTTTGTAAATGTTTTTTGCATGATTATGACATTTAAAACAAGCTGAGCTGTAATTAACCTGCCTAGAAGTGGACACAAGTGTGTTTTCCTTCTTGAGGAGGAAGGCTTGAGAAACTTATCCAGTTGGAGATTTGCAAAAGATGGTAGCCTTGTGGTGTCACAAATTCTCCAAATCTAAAGTCATATGTAATACCTTCAAAAAACCTGAACAATTCTGGAAACACAAGGTATTTTGGATAATGAAACTGAAGTGTGATTGGACAGGTTGTGCTGGTTGCTGCAGTAAGACACTTTATGAACAGCCCCCTTGGAGGGAAGGAGAAGAGAAACGAGGATTGGAGCCAGGGGGAGTAAAGCTGCTTCCTATGGTTTAACTATTTTTAGGGTTGGATATTCTCCCCCAGGGCCCACAAGGGTGCTCGAATCCCGTTCCCATATCCTGTTTTCATGGCATACTCCATTTAATGGGAGTTTGTAGATATTAATGACCATCGCCTGAGGTGACACGTCTTGGGTTACTCCGTCGAGGTCCACTGTCACTAAAACGTTAGCACAAACTGTACCATTTTCACTATCTACACTCAATGGACCCAAATTATTATTATTATTATTATACGTCCAAACCCAAAGTTGCACAATGGCAGTGTTTTGTTTCACTCAATGGTAGTGGCTTTCAAACATTTGACAAGTAGTTTGAAAAAAAAATGTCTCCCAAGTTTGTCTTTAATGTGAGACCAAAAATATACACCATTGATGGGTTCAAAGCTGGACCACCATGACAAAACATGAGCCTGATTGAGTTGTGGCAGATTACCAACTAACCACTAATCTGAGAAGATAATTTATGAGGCGGGAAAAATGACCAAATATATTTTTGAAAGGATTTAGAAGGGGGGCATGCAGACGGGTGAGTTTTGAGTATTATATAAAAAACGATTTAAATATTTTCCTTATTTTTGTTCTTTAGCCTACAAAAGAAAGAAGACTATGAAGTAATTGTCCCCTGTTTCAAAAGCTTCCCCCCCCCCACACCTCAGGCAGTGTAATTTTCTTAGTCTTTTATAGTTTTTTTTTTCTGACCAATGATTAGTTGTTTAGGGCTTGGTTTTTTGACTGTGTGTGGTGTGATGTGGTGTTGTGGTCCGTGTGTGTGTGTGTGTGTGTAATATAATATAAACTGCCTGGCCAAAAAGAAAGGGTCCGCCCACCTGGACTTTAAATAAGCAAAATAGCACGAAATAGTAAAAAAAAAAAAAGAGCCTTCCATCGGATAATTACTACATTGGTGATTATGTTTCAGCTGGCAACAAGTTCTCTAACCCTAACTGATGCAGTGTGTAGCTTCTTATTTGTTAAACAACCATGTCGAAAGACAATCTGTGGTCATGGAAAAGATGTTCATCTGTTTCAGAAGGGTCAAAGAGTGGTTCAGGGAACATGAGACATCATTTTCACACATGGATTGGCCACCACAGAGTCCAGACCTGAACCCCATTGAGAATCTTTGGGATGTGCTGGAGAACAAATCTCCCATCATCAATACAAGATCTTGGGGAAAAATAATCCAACTCTGGACAGAAATAAATGTTGTGACATTGCAGAAACAGTTCTATCCAGTTCTATCAGTTCTGCTCTTCTGAAACAGATGAACATCTTTTCCATGACCACAGGTTGTATTTCAACATGGTTGTTTAACAAATAAGAAGCTACTCACTGCATCAGTTAGGATTAAATAACTTGTCACCAGCTGAAACATAAACAGCAATGCAGTAATTATCTGATGAAGGCTCTTTTTTTAACTTTACTTTAAAAAAAAGATTAACTATTGATCTAATTAAATCTAGGTGGTGACCTCTTTTTTTGGCCGGGCAGTGTATATTTATGTGTATTTGTATAGAATTCAAGAACGTATAAAAGCCCAATTATTTTCTCGAAGCATGGACGTGAATTGATTCAGTTATTGTCTTGTGATTTCTCTGTGTGTTTCATCCCTCTGGCTTTTCTGTGTATTCAGAAACACCTGCAGTTTTAGAGTTTGCTTTACAACTCATGAAGTAATAATTACTAAAGTTATTACAATTGTTTATTTTACTGTTTGTTTGTTTTCCTTTCCTGGTAATGATGTTCACTGTTTGACTGTGTCTCATGAGGTACTTTGGGTATTTAGCAATGGATTATAACCCCAAATCTATAAAATTGGGAAAGTATGGAAAATAGACA
The DNA here is from genome assembly GCA_025084515.1 of Ancistrus triradiatus. NCBI lineage: Eukaryota > Metazoa > Chordata > Actinopteri > Siluriformes > Loricariidae > Ancistrus > Ancistrus triradiatus. The sequence continues at coordinate 1,479 of JAJAGP010006366.1, read as the reverse complement.
AATAAAGAAATAAATAAAATGCAGCAACTCTTACTTTTACTTTGACTTTTCATTGCAGACATTATGAAGCTGAAATATTTTATGTTTTGTCTGGTCAACTTCATTTGTTAATAAACATCCATTACTCCATTTCAGGCCTGGAACACATTCCAAAAAAGCTGGGACAGGGGCCGTTTAGGAGTAGTAATTAGGTTAAAAAACATTCATAATGTAGTGATTTCAAACAGGTATTGTCAACAGGTGAATATAATTATGATCAAAGCAGTATCTACGAAAGGCTGAGTCTTTGAGAGCAGATGGGCGAGGATCTCCAGTTTATCAACAAGTGCATTTAAAAAGATTGGAAGGGCTTTGCATACATCTGCCTCTAGAGTACATATTATCATTAAAAGATTCAGCTAATCTGGAGGAATTTCAGTGCATAAAGAACAAAGCCTAGACAGAACTCCTGTGATCTCTGAATCCTCAGACGGAACTGCATCAAATACCATCACTTGTCAAACTTTTGTCAAGCACTGCAATATGGAGTTAAGGCAGCATTAATGTAGAATATTGCATTGAGATTTTAGAACATATGCGGCCTTCAAGACTACATTTTTTCAGGGACGTCCATGCATTTATCAACGAGACAATGCAAAACAACATGCTGCACAAGTTACAAATGCTGTGAAAAGAGTTTATGGGTACTGGACTGGTCTGTCTGTAGTTCTGACCTGGCCCCAATAGAGAATGTGTGGAGAATTTTGAAATGAAAAATGTGACAATGACAGCCACGTACTCAGGATAACAGGGACAAAATATCTCGTGAAATTTCCTTTCAGGAAAAAAGGGACAAAATATATCCTAAAATCGTGTTCTTTAAGTGTTGTCAGAACTAACAGCAACACTATGAACCCAACTTTTGGAATGTGTTGCAGGCCTGAAATGCAGGAATGGATGTTTCTTAACAAACGAAATGAAGTTGACAAGACAAAACATAAAATGTCTCAGGTTCCTACTGTCTGAAACAAAACAAAAGTCCAAATTTTTTTCATTATTTGCATTTGGGGTTGTACTATTCCAAGGCACTACAGATTTGCCCATACCATGATTGCAACATAAGCAGGAAATTCAAGTGGTGCCCATCACTGTATGGAAATGATCTTGAACTCATGGTCAGCCCAATCAAATAAGAGTAATACGGAATCTCTTAAGAAGGTTGTGGTCTTTGCCCTCCTTGGTTAATGGTGCTAAAAGACCATCAAAGCTAATCATTTACCGTATTTTTCGGACCATAAGGCGCACTTAAAATCCTTTAATTTTCTCAAAAATCGACAGTGCGCCTAAAAATGCGGTGCGTCTAATGTATGAATTAATTCTGGTTGAGCTTTCTGACCTAGAACCAATTGTAGATGGTACACGGCGCTCAGAAATCTGTCAAAATGTTTTAGCACGGCCTTGGTAGGTTACGAAGCTTACGGCAACCGTAGTGCGCAGCAT
>JAJAGP010006365.1:0-22390 GCA_025084515.1 Ancistrus triradiatus | reverse complement strand
GCCACTGGGTTTTCCCAAAAGAGCCAGTAAGGATGCCATGTTGGGTGGATACTTCATACCAAAGGTTTGTTGCTACCTCCTGAAAACAATATATCAACAAGAGATAATCAACAATGTAGTAGAGCTGATGCTATTTCCCTCTCATCATTTAGGGCACGACTGTGACGACAAACCTGTCATCTGTGCTTAACGACAAGAAGGAGTGGGCTACACCTGAAGAGTTTAACCCAGGACACTTTCTGGATGATCAAGGCCACTTTGTGAAGAAGGATGCCTTCCTGCCTTTCTCAGCAGGTGAAATAAATGCACAGTATTATTACCTGAAATATGGATACAATGAAGTATGACAATTCAGGTTAATAAGGAGCTAAATGTTTTTGTGCCATATACATAGGGAAAAGAGTATGTGTTGGAGAGCTCCTGGCTCGTATGGAGCTCTTTCTGTTCTTCACCTCCTTGCTGCAGCGCTTCACATTCACTCCTGGTCCTGGACAAGAGTTGAGCCTAGAGGGGCTGCTGGGCTTCACCTATGCACCCAAACCGTACTGCATGAGTGTGACCCTGCGCTAGGACCTGTACATATAATATATACACACTCTAGAGCCTGGTATTTTAATGAGATATATACATCTGTGCATATTTACAGTGTCTGTGTAACAAAGTCAGGACTGTCCAGTGGTAATTGTTTTCCATAGGATCCTTTATTCAGTACAGTATTCATTAAAATGTAATTACGTGATGTAATGTAGCATCATTCAAAGTTGTTTTGTTGCACCAGTCACTGAACTCTGCTGCACCCGACGTGTGCACACAAAAACAAGCCTACACCCACAGAAAAGTGATGTTTGAGATAACACTGCTGCTAGGAAACCATTCCCGGCAGAGCTGTTTGGTTACAGGAAACATTTAAAGGTTTAAATGGTTTGATATGTGAAGAGAGGAACCTAAAGAACATATTCTGTTTAAGTAGAAAGGTCCCCAGCCTTTATACACAGATCAGGATTATAAATAAAATTTGCCCTTTCGACCTTTCAAAATGTTTACCGTACTTAGATTTCCTTAGACCCGCAGGGAAAGCAAACACACTTGGAAGCATGGCCTGATTGCTGTAATAACCGTCTATTATGAAATGAAAGTGCACGTTTTGTCCTCAGATTAATAATCTTTTCAACATAATACTATGAAATGCTACCATGTTTTAAAAAATGGAATCTATAATAAAAGCCAGAATCTGATATCTGACAGTGAGTATGGAATGCTGGTTTTCCCTTTAAAAAATCCAGACACCTACTTTAGAAGTACTGGTACAAAATACAGGGCAAATGGCAAGTTGATGTGGAGGTGGTTTGAACATTTATTAGATCCTTGATTTGAATGGTCCAGAGGGCCACTAGCAGGGGCATTACTAAGGATTTATGACTACGTAAGTCCCCTAAGAATTAAACAAAGGATACCAAAAAGGTCTGCATTATGAAACGGGCATAACATTTAAAAAAAATACTACTATTTCTAGAAATTTCCTCATAGCAGCAAATGAATTAGGTAACTAATCACCATCAAACCTACTACTTCAGTCCAATCAAGGTCAGTCTCCTTCATCTTTTACCCCTTCCTGTCCTTTCCTGCTTTTACTAACAAATATTTCTATGAAACACCAGTTAAACATATTAGAATACTTTATTTAAATTGTAAAAATCCTCTCACCTGGCTGGCCTTAGGAGAAGCTGCTGCCTTTACAAGCATTTCATATATCCATTTACAAGTAGAATAACATGAAGTTATAATAAACTAGCTAACTTATTTTAGCTATCTGTAAAATAGAAAGAACAATCCATCCTTTATTGCCTGCCCTAATTACTGCAATGCTTAAATTTTTTTAGTTGCCTAACTTTATGTTCTTCAAGCATCATGTTTCTACTGCAGCACAATGCAGTTCCACTAGTGCACAAATTTAGTGCATTGTTTTTTTGGTTAATTAATGTTTGTAACAGACATTCAAATAATATTTTTTTGTGTGTGTGTTTAGTTTACACATCAATTCAGACACATTTTCCTTTACACACAGGGTGTCGCGTATTTTAGCAAACGGCTGCTTCAGGTTTCTGTGATGTTATGGGGCAGCAGCTTCTCCCCCTGGTCATAGTGCGTCAAATTTTATTACATTGCATATATGAAGACAGATAGGATAGCTGAATAAGAGAGAATAAACAAGGAAAAACAATTGACAATTTATACTATTAATAAATGTTTATATTGGGGTGGGTCTAGAGGACCTTTTGCATGGGAAAGTGTATGTGAACCTTTGCTTCCACTATCTAGTGTGCAGCAGTAACTGCAACTAGTGGCAAAAGTATGTGAACCTCTAGGATTAGCAGTTAATTTGAAGGTGAAATTAGAGTCAGGTGTTTTCAATCAATGGGATGACAATCAGGTGTGAGTGGGCACCCTGTTTTATTTAAAGAACAGAGATCTATCAAAGTATGATCTTCACAGCACTTGTTTGTGGATGTGTATCATAGCATGAATGAAAGAGATTTCTGAGGACCTCAGAAAAAGAGTTGTTGATGCTCATTAGACACGAAAAGGTTACAACACTATATCTAAAGAGTTTGGACTCCACCAATCCACAGTCAGACAGACTGTGTATAAATGGAGGAAATTCAAGACCACTTTTCTCTCTCCCAGAGGTGGTCGCCAACCTCCAAAAGCAAGAGGCATGTAATATTGGTCCCAAAAGGACCTCAGGGTAACTGTCAAGCACTGAAGGAGGCCTCTATCACATTGTCTCAATTTCATGTTCATGTATTCCACCATCAGAAAGAACAACTGAAACAACAATCTTGTGCATGGCGGGTTTTTGCAAAGGAGAAAGCCCTGCTCCTCCAATAGAACATTGCTGCTTGCTCGTCCTGCAGTTTTTCTAAAGATCACATTGACAAGCCAGAACTGCTACCTTGGCCGCCTGTTTTTTGTTGCCCGGCTGCGCCCCCCCTCGCCCTTTTGGTTTTCCCCGCCCCTCTTATGTTTGGGAAAGGAAAACCCTGCATTCCAGCATAAGACCCTTATCCCATCTGTGAAGCATGGTGGTGGTAGTATCATGGTTTTAACCCTGTTTTTTTGATGCATCTGGGCCAGGACGGCTTGGCCTCATTGCATGGAACAATGTATTCTGAAATTATATGGAGAGATTCGTAAAGGAAATGTCAGAACATCTGTCCATGAAACTGAATCTCAAGAGAAGGTGGGTCTGAGCAAGACAACGACCCTAGCACACAAGTCCGTGATCTAAAAAAGAACCCAAAGACTGGCTAAAAGAGAATAAAGTTTAATGTTTTTGAATGGCCAAGTCAAAGTCCTGAACTAATTCCAATCACAATGGGGGGGGGGGTCACCCAGATACTGAAAGCAAAGTTTGAAATCATTTTCCTCAATAAAGAAATGAATAATGTATAATACTTTTGTCTCATTTGGTTAAGTAAACAGTTCTCTTTATCTACTTTTAAAAGTTGTGTAAAAATCCGATGAATGTTTTAGGTCATTTGTAGCAGAAATATAGAAATTTTCAAAGGTGTATTTTTTATAATATAGATATTATTATATCATATAATATAATATATATATATCTATATATATAGATATATATATATATAATCGCTATAGATTATATCGAATAACACTTGCTTCAGTCAATCCGCCCATTGATATTTCTGTGGATTAAGGTTAGGACTTTGACCATTCTAAAACATTAACTTTATTCTTTAACTATTTTCTGGAAGAATGGTTGTGTGCTTAGGATAATTGTTTTGCTGCATGACCCACTTTCTCTTGAGATTCAGTTCACGGACAGATATCCTGACATTTTCCTTTAGAATTTGTTGCTATAATTCAGAATTCATTGTTCCATGGATGATAGCAAGCCGTCCTGACCCAAGTGCAGCAAAACAGGTTCAAACCATAATACTACTACCACAATATTTCACAAATGGACTAAGGTTCTTATGCTGGAATACATCATTCACCTTTCTCCAGACATAACACTTCTCATTTAAACACAAAATGTTTTTATCTCATCTGTCCACAAAAGACTCCTGGCATGTTCACGTGGCACATGATGGGCAGAATTGTTCTTTTTGGAGAACAGTGGCTTTCTCCTGGCTACCCCACTATGCACATCATTGTAATTCATTGTTGTTCATTGTTCTCCTGGTGGGTGACTCATAAACATGAACATTAACATTAGATGAAGTGAGAGAGGCATTCAGTTGATTAGAAATTACTCTGGTTTCCTCTCTGATCTCACTTACTATTCCATGCCTTGCTCTTGAAATGACTTTGTTGGTTGACCAATCCTGGGGAGAGTAACAATGGTACGGAATTTCCTCCATTTGTATACAATATGTCTAACTGTGGATTGGTTGAGTCCAAATTCTTTAGAGATCGCTTTGTAAACATTTCCAGCCTGATGAACATCAGCAACTCTTTTTCTGAGGTCCTCTGAAATCTTCTTTGTTTGTCCCATGATAGACTTCCACAAATGTATTGTTGAAGATCAAGACTTTGATTAAAATTCTGTTCTTTAAAAAACCAGACAGTTACACTGACCTGTAATTTAAAAAATCTGTCTCATGTAACTGTTTCACTCTCTTCCCATCTTCCCTTTCCCCCTCTCATATTTTTTGATCCCCCCCGGCCGTATTTTTTTCCTAAAAAGTGTGATAATGAGTCGCTAAGATGACTAATATCATACAATAGCCGTCTCTTCCTTAAGTTTGGTCACGTGTGCACAACCTGGAATTCTCTTATCTACTTTAATCTAGTGAAAATCTAATGTGTTTTATGTCATAATGCACAGTAATGAAGATTCGCAACTTTCACTGGTTTAATAAAAATAAATGCTTACACAAAGACTGTATTAATGATTTACAATCACATGTTTAGGAGTACTCTGGACTTTATCTGGACTTACATTTATACTCCATGACATTTATCTGTAGTATTAGTATTAGTACACTTGATTGATCTACTCTGATTATTATAAGTTTTGTGTGTATGTATGTGGTGAGGCTTGCTATTCAAACACATCTGTGCATATCTGCTTTCAGTGAATATTAGTGTTCTCATGTCCAAAGAGGAATGTGCTTTTCTGGAGTGAAGCCAGCACTGGAAGTTGTTTTCCTGGAACCCTTTTAGGATTCAGAACAATGTAACTAACAGACTTGTTGGGGCTCTGTTTTTCTTAGAGACTGTACCAGACTTATATAACTCTGCTGGATCAGTACAGTATAGAAGAACCTCATAAAATTGATCACCTTTAAAATCACAGGGCAGCTTTAGCAATGGTTTTATATTACTTACTTGAGTTGTTTGATGTTAAAGGATGGCTCATTTGCATTTCAATTCTACTGATCATTCATATAATGTGGAGCAAAAATCCACCCAACTTCCCTCCAGGACCTCAGCCTTTGCCTTTTCTGGGAAATGTCTTCACAGGAGTCGACTATTACACTATGAATAAGGTGAGTGCTTTCTAACATCTAGTGCTGACTATAGGAGTCAAGTTTATTTAAATCAGTGGTTCTCAAACTGTAGGACATGTACCACTGGTGGTACGTGAAGCATGAGATGGTACACCAGATGACCTCGGAAAATGTACGTAGCAATTATTTAATAATTAAGAATGATTTAATCATCAAAAATCTGAAATTATCTTAAATTACATATGTTTCAGATTTTTCATTTTGTTTTAATAAAATTCACTACTAAGTCTCACTAACTGCTTCCCAAATTTTGAATTATTTTGCATTTGTCTGAAACAATAATTAAAAATAAATGACTTGAATAAATCTACCACTATATCATGGCTGAAGGCAGCATATGCCACTAGCAATGAGCCCAAACTGGTAAAGCAAACACACCTGCTGAAGGCATTGAAGATAAAATAAATTATTTGCCAGCCCTTGCATCAGCCAGTGTTAAAACAGACACAGGCAGCACTGATGTTAGTGTTAGAAAGTTCCAAAAAAAGCACGACAAGATGGCATGACACGAGCATGAAACCAGCACATCTGAGAAGACATTTGAGCACTAAACATGCACATTTGAAGGATATACCTGTAGACTCAAAATGGCTACAGTGTACAAGTGTGTGGTGCATGTGTTTCTGTTATGAGACTCATAGGTGGTACTTGAAGGTTTTGGTTTGATATGGGTGGTACTTGGTCTAAAAAGTTTGAGAACCAGTGATTTAAATGATTGAACCAAATATAAGGTAAAATATAGATGTACTACATGTCTGATGCTAATAAAGATCAAATTATTCGATCAATTCCAACATAACTGTATTTGTGTTATCTAGTGACTGATTAGATGCTGCAATGGTGAAACACAGAGTAATGTTGTGACCTCACAGTGGCAGGAAATACTGTTCTAACCTGTACTCTGAAGCCTATTCTGGAACAGGAAGAAATTATCAAATTCTACACACAGTAACCAAACAGGTACTCTCACAAACATGTCAGTAGGTGGACTGGCAACTCTAATTTGCCCAGTGGTGAGCTGGCACACACTACTAAGTTTCTCATTTATCACAGGAGACTGTGAGGGAAATTTGGACTAAGTATCAAAAATCGAAAACCGGCCATTGTAAAACAGGGAGTACCTGTATATTAAAAAATGGAGCATTTTCACTAGTGGTCTCAGAATTTTGCCCACTGTATTCCTGCATTTTGGTAATGTACCTTGGGTTAGAACAAAATGGATACTGAAAATGAATGAATGAAAAGAAGTACCTGGATAAACAAAAACGCTTTATGAGTTAAGACGTTGCAATAAATTTACCATAAACGTAATAATTACTATAGTCATTGGCCACATGCTCACCAAAAATAAAAACAAAATCATTTCAATATAAGCACTGACCAATTACTTTAAACTGTCTTTTTTTCACAGCTGGCAGAGAAATATGGTGATATTTTCAGTTTGAGAAGAGGTAGTACTAAATTAGTATATATTTCTGGATATAAAATGGTGAAGGAAGCTCTTGTCACTAGAGGGGACAGCTTTGAACGTTACGTATCACCTCTATTTGAAGACATTTACAAAGGCAGAGGTAAGTCATTTGGGTTTATTTATTTATTTATTTAACAACACATCAACATCAATGGCTATTCACAACTGGCTAACCACTTGCGCCATCATGCTACACCTTGGGATGATACAGTTTTCATTGACAATGTAATGAAATCCCAGTACAGCTGTTAAAAAGGTAGTTCCTTTGGAATTACATGCATTACTGGCATGATTATGAAAAAAGTGGTCTATCCTGAATAACAACCTTTCCCCATTTTTAACCCTGATTATCCTGGTCTCCTGGGTGGCTCTGGAGCCTAACCTCGAAATGCACTGGGCAGGCAAGCGTTTACCCTGAACGAGATGGAAATTAAGGGTGGCTTCACAGGGCTAGGTAAGGGTTGCTATTGCAGCACCAGGGGATGTACCTGTACAGGTGCAGACATACTTACATGTGTGTGAGTCCTGACCCAGCAGGAAGGCACTGAAAAGATTCAAAACCCAGTCACTGTGGGTGTGACTAGAGTATCAGACCATTACACCACCCAAGTGCCTACTATAAAGATATGAAAAGTACAATTGCTTATGTGTTATTAGTCTAGAAAGAATAACATATTCTATTATTAATACCTTATTTGCAGATCGGACCACAAGTTGACACAAAAACAATCCCACCAATTCCAAATGATGCACATGTGTTCTCATCAATTTGACTTTATATCTAATATAACCTTTGTAATATCATTGGTGAAAGCATAACAAGGTGGGCGTTTTAGGTCGTTCCTACACCAGGACCCCATTTAGGTTTGATGGCTTGCTCATAACAAGAAACCTGGTCTGATTTGCCACTCTTACAACCTGCAAAGGCATTACATGTTCAACAAAAGTTTGAGCGGAACCTTTTTTGCCTGATTCATATGACTTGCATTGTTCATGTCTTTTCACATTTCATATTTCTGATGAAAAAAAAGGCCTGTCATTCAACAACGGTTACATTTGGAAGAAACAACAGCTATTTGCAGTGGGTCATCTAAAGAACTTTGGAGAGGGGAGAAAGACTCTTGAAAACCATATACAAAGAGAATGCCACTTCCTGTGTGGAGCGTTCAAGGAGGAACAGGGTAAGTTCTGAGAGACTCCAGCAAGAATTGTATGAAGCACGGTGATAGTGTACAAATGGCCAAGCTAATGTTACATGAGCAAAGTCTTGAGTTACACAAAGGGATGACACTCCATATCATGCACTGGGTGGTACAGTAAATGCAAAACAGAAATATAGGGTGGTGGGCTAGCAGTGGAGATACTGTACTATGAACCTATGTAAGTTACTCTAAGTGAGTGTGCTAAATGACAAAATTATTCAAACTTTAGGTGGTGGTTAAGGTACTAGACTATGATTCAGTAGGTTTGGGGTTCAAATCCTACCTCAGCAAGCTGCCACTATTGGGTTCTTGAGCAGGCCCCAGTTGCTTAAATTGTGAGATTTATCTATTGTAAGTCGCTCTGGATAAGGGTGTCTGCTAAATGTACCATAAATATATTACAAAGGCATTAAATGAATACATTACTTTATAATAAGTCTTCATGGTTGGTAACTCCAAATCACTGCATTCAGGAAAACATTTCTTAATTGCATTATAGGCTCTCCTTTTGATCCCCTGACCAAAATCAATAATGCTGTGGCCAATATAATCGGCACCCTGGTATTTGGACATCGCTACGAGTATGATGACCTTCAGTTCCAGAAAGTTCTACAAAGGAGTGCAGAGTCAGTACATCTCACAGGCTCAGTGTGGAATGAGGTACAACTAAGCAATCATGATCTAACAACTTCAGGCTCAAAGGAAGACTAAAACACCATTTATATTATATACAGGTATGCGCCATTTAACAACCGCATTACGTTTCATGAAACAGGACCTTAACCGGAAGGATAGCTGACCAGACATTACCATAGTCACAGTCTTTATAAGCTACTGTAATGTAAATATTAAGGGTTTTTTCACAAGGCAACTGCATGCAAACACTATGTAAATGCATCAGAGATACTGCTGAAAACACGAATGGAACGCTACCACCTACACAGCATCTGAAACCTGTTAGGGCCTATACTGTATCACTCCCTCCAAGAAATACACAACATTGTGGCTTTTCAGATGCAAGCACAAATTAACAATCACACAAACTGTAGTATGGAATATAAACATATAAAAATATAAATAAACATACCTCGCTGGCTGCACACAACTAAGAGGGAATTAGTCCACTTGAAAAAACACAAATTTCCAGAACATCCAAGGCAATATCACATTTTAAATACGCTACTTACCTTTAAGTAGGTAAATCCAGCACATCGATAGTAGTAGGAAGTCACAGCAATCAAATGACCGGCGCTCAGCACTTCTAGGTATATATAGGTGAAGCCGACACAGAGCTTATAATGTTAAGAGTACAAACTTTTTCACATCATGTCTCTTCTTGGCAGAGAAAATTGCAACACATAAAAGTGTCCGTGTGCAACACAGACTGTAATGTAGTTCCTGCTTATGCACTTAGGTATTGCAAAGAAAATCATTATTCATGAAAATAAAAAAATAAAAAATGTAAGCAAGACACCAAAGTATGACATAAATAATATTTAAGACAGTTAAAATACACATGCTAAACCATTTTTAATTTGACCAGGTGTTTATGGATGCTATTATCATTTGTTATAATTGTTAAGACCTCGGTCATTAAAGCAAGCAAATGGTGATCGGTTGGTCGTTAAGCGGCGCTTACCTGTACACAATGAGCCAAAACATTAAGACCATCTGCCTAACATGCTGTTAGTCATCAACATGTCACTGAAACAGCTCCAACCCACAGAGAGCACAATGGTTACAGAGTGGATGAGCTGTGTGACACATTCCTCTCATAACACTAAAAATGTCTGTGACTTATACCACAGTAGCTATTTCTATTGGTTCGGACAAGATGGGATAGCCTTCGAGCACCATGAAGCCTGAGGTGCCCTACACCCTTTAGTTGGTTCATGGTTTGCCCTCCTCTGCTCACTGGTGGTAGGTAAGCCTGCTCTTTCTTGGTCATGCCCCAAATCATTCATCTGACCAAAACCCTTGTCAAAGCCGTTTAGGTATTTATGCCTGTCCATTTCTCCCACATCTAACATGTTGTTTATGAGAACAGACTGTTCGCTTACCGCCTAACATATCACCAACCTTGACATGAGAAATTGTAACGAGATTTTCGACATTAATCACTTTGTCTGTCAGTGATCATAGTTGTTTTGGCTCATCTGTGTATATTCAATATCCAAACTAATGTTAAGTTATGCATTGTGCATTAAGTTAATAAAAATGTATCTGTATTTCATCATTTCCAGCTGTATGATGCATTCCCAAGCATTATGAGAATGATCCCAGGACCTCATCACACTATAATCGCAAACTACCGCAGCCTGGCAGCATTTCTGAGAGAGAAAACAGAGAAACACAAAAAGGACTGGGACCCAAATGAACCTCGAGATTACATTGATGCCTACTTAACGGAAATTGAGAAGGTAGTCAGACTTAGAGGTTAAATGATATCCTAATATACTGATTTAATCAACTGCTGTTTCAAATTAAAATCTTCAGAGAAAAAATGACAAGGAGGCCCAGTTTGACACAGATAACCTAGACTGGTGTATGGTGGACCTGTTTGAGGGAGGCACAGAAACAACAACGAACACCCTCCGCTGGGCCCTTCTCTACATGATGAAATATCCATTGATACAGGGTATGAGTTCTCCAAGATCACTTACAGGACAATCCCTGCTGCAGTAGATGCACAAAAATGCAATTGCAATTCTCAATGCATTTTGAGATGAGGTTTAATGCTATAGCAGCCATAAGTAACCAAGTCAGGTCTAAATAGATGGATAAAAAGATGCAAAATGCTATGTACAACCCCCAATCAGAAAAAGGTGGGACAGTATCCTTAATGCAAATAATAATGCATTTAAAAATGCAGTGTTCCTTACATATACTTTGTTTTGTAGTTCATTTCAGACACACAGATTATTCCATGTTTGGTCTGGTCAACTTCATTTCATGTGTTAATAAACATTCCTGCATTCCTGCAGCTGGCCAGACAAAACATGAAATATCTTGGGTTCATACTGTCTGCATGTGTTTGCAGACAAAATGCATCTGTAGCGACAGATTCTTAAAAACTACTGTTCAAATATTATCCCATATTAGTAAAGTGATTTTTATTTAAAATGTGCAGCACTTCATCCAAGTAAACAGGACTAATTACAATCTTTATAATTAAACATGCAGTTGGTCAGTGTTCTGTAAGCACTGACGATATCGGCGATATGCTCAGAAAAGCATATTATTTATCACAATATGATAAATATTGTCATTTTGCCAACCCCTCTCAAATCCCACCTCTACCAAGCTGTAACTTGTGGGTTCTTGCGCAAAGGATTGTGAGGTTGTGTCAGTGTTAAGTCACTCTGGATGAGAGAGTCTGCTTAACATATAATGTTGGACCACTTAATTGTGCATGAACTGTAGGTGGCAAAATATGCAAAAGTATTAACACAAATTTCCAAATGTGTCTTCGTTTCCCTGTTTGACGAATAGTGTGAGTGTAAATACCATGGGTGGCTTAACCACTATTTTTCCCCAATTAGAGAAAGTCCAGGAGGAAATTGATGGCGTAATTGGACAGACACGTTTACCAACAATGGCAGACAAAGCAAACATGCCATACACCAACGCTGTGCTTCATGAGGTACACAGGAAAGCCGACATTGTTCCACTGAATATGGCCAGGGTGGCCAGAAAGGATACAACACTGGGGGGCTTTGTAGTGCCGAAGGTAAAGATAGACAAATTACACATTTAATACGTAAATGTAGCCATAATAAGAAATAAATGTTCTATTTACCGTACTAAATAATGCCAATATGCATACTGTTTATTTTATTCAATATTTTATTTATATACACACACTTTTCTAATATATTTCTATATGTTTTATTATACTCTCCATAATACCGGTACTGTTTTTGCCTTAATTCATCATATAGTCTACATATTTTATTTATTTTCTTTAGATATGTTCTCTTAATTTTTATATTTAGCTTATATATTTAAAATATTTATTCTAAATATACTTTGTATTGAAATGATTACTATAAACATATTAATTAGGTAAAGTAGTTTAATTATTGCATATGTCATCTAGGCTGTCCCTTTTTGAGTCTTGTTCCTCCCAAGGTTTCTTCCTTGTAACATTTACTGAGTTTTTCCTTGCCACTGTTGCAATAGGCTTGCTCAATTAAGGCTTTGGACCTAGATATTTCTAAAGCTGCTTTGAGACAACAATCCATTGTAAAAAGCACTATAGAAATAAATTTGACTTTAAACATGGAAGAGTGTTGGGGTGCTGGTTCTTCACCAAACAACCCTATAAAATAAACATTTATACTTTTCCTTTGGCTGTAGGGAACAGTGATGATCACCAACCTCTCCTCTGTGCTGCATGACAAAAATGAATGGGAAACACCAGACACCTTCAACCCAGAGCACTTCCTTGACTCGGAGGGCAACTTTCGCAGACGAGATGCTTTCTTTGCTTTCTCTGCAGGTACAGTGAAATGTATTTAATATTTATCACTGTATAATGTTCCTTATACATGTATACAATGCTATATCTGCTGTTGTGCTACTGTAATTCGTACACATCATTTCAGTGTCTGTGTGTGTTTTTGCTGTAGGTAAGAGGATGTGTCCCGGAGAGTACCTGGCTCGTGTAGAACTCTTTCTCCTCTTCACCACCCTCCTACAGACCTTCAATTTCCACACTCCCCCTGGAGAAGAGCCCAGTCTGGAGAGCGTGCTTGGGTTCACTCAGGCCCCCAAGCCATACAAGTTCTGTGCTACTCAACGAATGATGAAGAAAGAATGATGACGTGCTAATGGTAAATGCATGTACCACATGGCTAAGCATATGTAAACACCCAAACATCACAGTCATGTTATACTAGGAGTATTTAAATGGAATTGGTTTCCCCTTTGCTGTTACCCAAATGCTTTCCACTACAATGTTTGGAACAGGACTGAATAAGATTAACCTCCCCTACGGTTACAAAGCACGTTAGTGATAAATAAGACATATTGTCGACGACTGGACTCAAGAATTTCAAACTTGTAATCGTCACTCCATAATACTCTTTCCACTGATCCTCATTCTGATTTGTTATGAGCTTTATCTTAGCATTATCAGCTATATTAGCTATATTATATATTAGCTATATCTTAGCATTTTCACCCTGTTCCCCCTCCCAAAAAAGTGGTCTCTTGGCTGCTACCCTTCCAAAAAGACCATTGCTGATCCGTCTTCTTCAGGCTGTAGAAGGATCAACTTGGAATAACAAAGAAGTTTCCAGATGCTGCAATTACTCGACTGTATGGAGACGTCATACTAAATACTTGGCACTCTAGCCTAGAATCTGTTTGTTCTGAATTCGTTTTAGTGTTTTAACACTGCATACAAATTTCCTGTATTTTCTGGTTGTATTCTAATAAAGTGACTGCCAAGTAATTGTATGTGGTCATTACATCATGGATAAAATGATGGTATATCCTAGACTTTTGCACAGTACTGTACGGAAAACTGCTTACTGTATGAAATAAAAACGTCATGAACTTTGACAGAAAACATAATGACAAGTTCACTTGGATGACATCATTGTGTACTTCTTGTTTTCAAGAAATACACTTCATAGGTGAGTCTGTTTGGCCATAGAGTTAAGGTGCACTTACTCATTTGCATCAATGTGTGCATTTGTGATTCCATTGATGCGGCGTATTTCTTTTTGGATTCATTGCCTAAGCACATTTGTGTCAAGTTGCTGCTCATACAGAGTTTGTTCCCGACCAGATGTTCTATGCCAGAGAAGACTAAACAAAAGCTAAAACTGATGGCTGATGAGCATATATTAAAACAGTGCATCAGAAAAAACAAGTAAGCAGACAGAGGTAATGTGCTAAGAGTAATGCCAGTGCCAATTCAATACAATGCCTTGCAAAAGTATTCACTCCCCCTTAAACATTTTCACATTTTTTAATGTTACAAAATTGAAATTTATTGAATTAATTGAAATTAATTAATTACATGTCATGAATATAATACAAAAGTGTGAGAACACCTATATGGAAAAAAAACTCATTTTCTAAGAAATGGACAGAATATGGCACAGTCATGGCTCTTGTTACACAAGGCCATCCTAAAAAGTCAATGACTGATTATGGAGGGCAATAATCAGTGAAGCAATCAAGCAGCCAAAGGTTACTTGGAAGGAGCTAGATAGATCTTCAGCTGAAACGGAAACAGCTGTGCATAGGACAACTATTTTCTGGACACTTCTCACAGCTGGAGAAGTAGCAAGAGAAAAGTATTCACATTTGGACTTTGCCAAAAGGCATGTGGAAGAGTTAGCAAACTGCTGGAAAGAGGTACTATGGTCTGATGAGACCAAGATTGAATATTTAGACTTATTACAACGCATTATGTGTATCACAAACAAAACTGCTCATCACATTTACATTTACAGCATCTAGGAGACAACCTTATCTAGAGCGGCTTACAGAAGTGCTTTGTATTTTTCTTAGCAGAAATAACCTCATGCCTGTACAAATACATAGTAGCCTACGACACAACCCAACCAGAACTTGGTAGGATCTGATGTAGGTAAATCAACAGAACACAAAATATATGCAGTTGCATTCTCAGCCTTCACATGCTGGTGGTGGCAGCATCATTTTGTGAACTGGGAAACTGGTCAGAGTTGAAGGCAAGATGGATGGAGTCAAATACAAGGGTCAAAGAACCAATCCTCATACAAAACCTCTTCCAGTCTGAAACAGACTAGAGCCATGTTCCCCTCGGGGGGACATCATAGGGGTGTGCGAGGCTTTGTCTGCTCTGAGGTGCTCGGAGTTAGTCAAAATACAATTTGCACATTCATTCACTTTCTTATCAACATAAATGTTAAATAATACTGAAATAACTCACTGGAAAAATACTGTGTATAAAATTATGTCTGATTTGAACTAGATGTTTAGCTGTCATGAAAACTGAAAAGGAGCCAAAATGAAAAAAAAAACACTATAAATGGACCCTATTTTAATATTTTTTGCCATTAAGGATCTGCATTCAATCACTTAGGGTGGTGGTGGTGGGGGTTCGCAGCTTTGCTTAGATACTTGTAGGTTGGGAACCACTGGACTAAGGGTTCACCTTCAAACAAGACAATGATCCTATGTGTACTGCCAAAGCTACAGAGGAGTAGTTCAAAAGCAAGAACTTTAAGGTTTTAAAGGGGCCAAGTCAAGGCTCAGACCTCACTCTGATTGGGAATCTATGGCAAGACTTAGAAGCTGTGGCAAAACTGCAGTTCACCAACAGTTCTCAACCAATCCGAAGCTTGAGCAAGTTTGGTTGGAAGAAGGGCATAAATGCCAGGCTCCTGATCATGCAAACCCGATCTGAACATATCCCACATATCCCAGAAGACTTGCAGCTATAACTGTAGCACAAGGTGGTGAAATCATGTTATTGATCTGAGGTGAATACTTATGAAATGAACAGATTCCGCTCTTTGTTTAATTAACATCAAAACAAAAAGCCCACACTAAGATTGTTAAGAAACGTACTCTGTGTGCCAGTCAAATAGTAAGCAACCAGTTAAGTGCATTTTAATTTCAAAGTTGTAAAGCTACAAAATGTGAGTTGGAGGTGAAGTGAATATGCAAGGCACTGTATAAATCAATTGGGATGAAAGGGAACACAAAATAGTTTAGTCATGCTACATAGAGGATAAGATCATAGGATTCTCACAGTTATGTATTATGCATATATTTATGCTAAAATATTGTTAAATGTGTTCATGTTTTTGAAGAGATTCAAAAGTCAGGAAGCTTCTACATTTAGTCATTTAGCAGATGCCCTTATCCAGAGCAACTTACATATGATAGTTTAACAATCCAAGCAATTGTGGGTTAAAAGTCTTGCTCAAGTGGCAACGTGGCAGAGGTGGGATTTGAACCTTGGACCTTTTTTTTGGGCTATATTCCAGTACCCTAGTCACTAGCCAACTCCGAAAAAGCAGGGATTACAGACTGGCTTAGTCACACTGTCCACTGGTCCTCACAAGGAAATGTGCTTTTTCACAAAAATTGCAACTTTCTTGTGAAAATTCAAGAGTCAAAACATTTGCTTTAAGTTCCTAAGGCTTTTCTTTACATTTAAAGGGGAAATGACACTTACATGATTAATTAGTGAAAACATTTACATTATCTGTATCATTATCTGGATCTGTAAAAGGTGATGGAAGTCCAGTTGCTATCACTAGATGAGGAAAAATGTGTTTTCTTTTCCCTGATTTAAGAGATGTTAACATTTTCTACCCAGTACAAGCAACCAACCTGCATTATGTGGTGATGTTTAATAAGTGGCAATGTTGTATATTTATGTTACTCTTTAACCCATGTGGTTGATGATTCTCAGTCACTAACATTAATAGTCTTTTACTATCTTCTCCATGTTTCTACTTGGAAAGCATCCAAATGCTATTGCAAATAGACCAGAGTCTAAAGTTATCAACAAGCCAATGCAGTACAAGATACAGAAGTCAGTGTATACACAGTAATAAAGTTCAAGAGTTCAAGGGTATTGGCTAATTATATCAAGATACAATATATAACTCATAAGATAAGAAATATTGGGACACACCTCTTTCACTGTATTCAGGTGTTTCATTCAGTGCCACAGGTGTACATACACATAACAACCTAGGCATGCAGTCTACCTTTAAAAACATTGCAAAGGGTCTAATGCGCTCACAGGATTTGACTGTGGTACTGTTAGAGGACGTCACCTTTGCAACAAGTCAGTTTGTGAAATGTATTCCCTCTTAGATATTCCACGATCAACTGTGAGTGGTATTATTTAAAAGAAGTGCCTCGGCCATGAAGCAACAGACTACATAAACTTACAGAGTATGGTCAAGCAAGTTCTGAGGAGCATAGTGCATAAAACTCACCTAAGCTCTGCTGACTCAATAACTGCAGAGTTCTAAAACTCCTCAGGCATTAAAATCAGCACAAAAAAACATTCTTCGGTGTATGGATGCCATGGCTGAGAAGCCTGCATGCAAGCCTTACCACCAAATTGATGTAAAGCATGGCGCCACTGTTCTCTGGAGGGAGTGGAAACGTGTTCTGTGGAGTAACGGATCCCACTTCTCTATCTGCCAGGCTGATTCTGGCTTCTAGGTTGAGCAATTGCCAGGAGAACATTACCTGCCAGACTCCACTGTGCCAAATGTAAAGTTTGGTGGAGGAGGGATAATGCTATGGGGATTTTTTGGCCTCAGCTCATTAGTTCCAATGAATGTCAGCTTGCTTCAGCTTACTGAGACATTTTGTACAATTGTATGCTTCCAACTTTGTGGGAACAGTGCACAAAGCAAGATCCATAAAGCCATGGTTGGGTGAGTTTGGTGTGGAAGAACATGACTGGACCACACAGTTCTGACCTCAACCCCATCAAACACCTTTGGGATGAACTAGATTGTAGATTGCAAACCACATCCATCATCGGTATCTGACCTCATAGATGCTCTTCTGGATGAATGAGCAAAAATTCCCACAAATAGACCAACATCTTGTAGAAAGCCTATGTGAAAGCTGTTCTAGCTGCAAACAAGAGGGAGGGGGCGCAGCTCCATAATAATGTATATGGATTTAGAATGGGAAAAGTTAAAAAGGCATAAAAGCTCCTGTTGTGTACTGTGTAGATGTCCCAAAACTTTTTTCATGTAGCGGAAATGGCGCCACTGCTTTTATCAATTGAGAGGTATTGTTGTAAATGTTCTAAATTGTACCAGTAAAACTGTATCAAGTTATCAAAACGTAAATTTGACCCACGTGTAGCAGTACCATGTGCAATCGAGCCATTTGTATGTACCGCCGTATTAGTGTGTGTGAAAACTGACACCATTTGTTTCGACTTGTTGATCTTCGCGGAAACATGAGGGACAAAAGACAGCCTTCGGTCTTATTTTTACCAGAAAACAGCAGGCTTTTATTGTTCATATATCATTTATTTTATAGTTCTGCATTCTTATTAAGCTTCATTATTGACAAACACAGGTACAACTTATTAAAATCCATAAAGTTTTCCATTTGCATTATACATTTCACACCATTTATCACTCAAACCAGTTTCAGTGGGTGAAGGCTAAATATCACATTGATGAACTAATAAAATGGAAATATTAAGAGCTTAGACTGAGGCTGTATCAGCGTTTCATAATCCAGTCCTCACTGATGCCCACGGACCACGTTTTCACTTTGCACAGGTTTCCTGACTGCTGGCACCAAAAGTGTGAACCATGGGAAATGGGGAGACATGGATACAAAAAAAGCCTACCACAAATAAATCACATTATGTGCCTTTACTATTTTAATTCCAACCTAATTCAGAACAGATGTGCATGACATACGCCCTTCCTAAATTTGACACTGCAGTTACAGAAGCTATGAAACACCAGGGCTGAAATAGTCCAGTATGTGAGTCAGAAAGCATTCCAAAAAGGGTCACGCATTCCCCCTATAAGAAGAGGCTCAGCTGGGGGGCCGTGACCGTGAGCTGGTGATATAATCCTGATATCTGAGGCCTTTATACATGGACAGATATTAAGAGCATGTAAGAGTCCAAAGCTTGCTTAGGTGATACAAGACTGACTGCACCACCTAGACTCATCTTCCAAGTTGTGTAACTGTTTACTATTTGTATTCAATCATTTTTTTCTGTATTCAAAAGACTTTGTAGTAGAAAAAAAGAGCATACGGCGTCCAGCACCATATGCTTTTGTCCTGAAGCTTAACCCATGGCATTTAACATCGCAGATTCTATGAACATGCATGGAAATAACGAGAACAGGGTTGCGTTCAGGTGTTCTCGGCATCCGTCAGACATGTTTTTTTGTTATTGCGTCTTTGTAACTGGACATTGATTCCTCAGATCACACTAAAATGCTTTACACTCTTAACTGAACGAAACAACACCTGTACAGATTTGCCATATACAGTACATCAAAACCTCACTGATAAAAATAAAATGTTCATCCCCCCCTTGCAATGACATCAGCATCATACAGTGGTAGACTGGACTTTGATTCGTCTTTTTACCTGCTTGTTTTGAGTATTATTGGACAGGACTTAAAACTGTAAAGCTGTTTCTTCTAGCACTTATTACTACATTAGAAAATAAACATCTCTCACTGTATAAAACAAGTGAAGAGTTTAGACAGAGGCAAGAAGCCATTCAGAAAACAATCTACGTCTGTTATTTTCCCTATCACGGCTTGCTGTGGTGTGTTAGCGGTTTAAGGGATTAAGATATCCCATGTTATAACCAGAGTTTTTGTGGTTTGGGACGAGGCCAAAGAATGCTTGTAAGCATCTGCCTTTCCTGCAAAGACAAAAGTGGTCTAAAATTATAGGAGTGCAGTTTTTCGTGCTGGGTAGTGCAGCTCTGGATGACAGCTCAATTAATTTCCCCTACACTGGAAGCCTGACTGAAGCCTGAATGAGGCCCACGCACAGTTTTATCCAAAGTTTGGGCACAGCTGGTTTATTATGTTTGGTTGACTTCCTAAATGAAAAGATTCTCCTAGCCAGGGGCTCTGGTGGTGCAGCGGCAATCTGATAGCTCACCACACCAAGACTTGGGTGTCTAAGGGAGGGGGAGAAGTCAGGGGATGATCCCATGCCCTGCTGGCCCTGTGATGGACTAGAGTCCCATGTACAGCACACATATACCTGAGCTCTGTGCTCTCCAGTAAGAGCAGGATAGAGAGCTGATCTGGACCAGAAAAGCAGGGTTACACATGACAAAAGAGAGGAAACTTGAAGGGCGAAAACAAATGTCAGGAATGACATTTGTAAATGTGTACCATTACTTTAAGAAGGCTTTTTTCTTTGATATTTGAAATGTGCAACTTTCCCGTGATCCACAAGTGATTCTTTAATGGTCACAGGACTTAATTGAGTTTTCAATGGTTTAATGTGCTGCCTAAGACTTCTGCAGAAACTGAGAGTTTGGATGCATTTGTATGCGTATCATTGACATTGCAACCAATAGTAACAGTGCATTTCTGACAGATACCGAAAAGTGCCTGTGAACGCAGCCTAAAAGGAAAGACTCAAATGTACATTTTGTACAGTGGTACTGTTCATAAATATAGAAGTCGGCTGGCTGCATAGAATACCACCGGAAGTCCATATAAGCCTTTGGCGTGCATCCTAAGTGATGCCCGCATCTCCGAATTGGTCTTTCACCATAATGTGACCAAGCCTTTCAGTCTCGGCAGGAGTGAGGCTTCCATTTCATAGTACAGAGTACAACAGGCAGGAGGGTGAATAATGGGTAAAACTGGTCATGTCCAGGTTATTGTGGATTAAATGACAATGACCCTTGCGTAGTGTGAGTACAGGTGTGTCTATGTAAATGGGGACCTAAGTGCTAACATTCACATTATGGCATGCTTGTCCCTTTAATTACGGTGCGGTTAAGGTCACTTTAGTGTGCGCTTGAGGGAGAGGGAAGTCTGAAGGAGCTGTTACTTGGAGGATGTAGCAGGAACGTTGATAGACATGGTGCGTCTGGCACTGGTCACCTGACGTTGCTGGGCCAGGAAGGACTGTCCGGGAGCCACCTGAGAGTGAGCGCACCCACTCAAACGAGACTCGATCGCCAGCTTCTGGAAACTCAAGCTCTGTGCAGTGTGTGTGAGAGATGCACAACAGAAACAAAAAATATAGTTTTAAATATAGTTTTAAACAAATTTCCACAGGATACTTCAGGTGATTTCCATGTTTTGTTGATTTACCAAATTAGACAACATCACCTGTGCAGGGAACAAACCTGAATGTGACATTTCAGCATATATCTAAACTTCTCCCCTGCACAGGTTGTCTTTTTCTGGCTGATGCTGTTATAATTGTCCAACCCAAACTTGAAATCCCGATATGTGGGTAGGGTATTTATTTATTTATCATCACATCAGCATCAGTGGATATTTGTGAGCCAGGCTGTAAGGGAGGGAGGTCATACTAAATACTTGCCACTGTAGCATATAGAAGCTGTGTATTCCATGTTTTAATACTGCATTAAAATATCCTGTATTTTCTGGTTGTATTCTAATAAAAAGACTAAGAAATAATAATACATGGCCATTATACCATTGCTAAAACAACTGTATATCTAATCTAATGGTGGCCTTTTGCACAATACTGTATAACCTAGGTATTTACCGCCTGTGTGAGGACAGGACCCCTGCTTTTGTTAGTAGTGAGTAGGTCAGACTTAATAGTGTGGGCAAGACTGAATCATACTCATATAGAAGATTGTTGTTTAGCTATTGTTTAATGCCTTGACCCTCGGCACACTGTACATTTAATAATGTGACTCCGTAGGAGAAATGAGTTTGTCATCACTGACAAAGAAAAACTATTAAGTGGCTACCTAAGCAGTAAAAGTATCTGTTAGCACCAGATGAAAAGGCCATGAGCCAGTATACAGCGCCGGTAGACAGTTTGTGAAACCTTTTCTATTTTTTTTGCATAAATGTGTCCTACAACATCAGATTTTAACATCCTATGCATTTCACATCAATTCCCAAGTCCACAAATAGATAAAGGGAACCCAATTCAACAAACGAGATAAAAATATTACGCCTTGTCATTTATTTACTGAGGAAAATGATCCAATACTACATATCTGTGAGTGTCAAAAGTATGGGAACCTCCAGATTAGCAGGTAATTTGAAGGTGAAATTACAGTGAATTGTTTTCAATCAATGGGATGACAATCAGGTGTGAGTGGGCACCCTGTTTTATTTAAATAACAGGGATCTATCAAAGTCTGCTCTTCACAACACATTTGTGGAAGTGTATCATGGTACGAACAAAGGACATCTCTAAAGAGTTTGGACTCCAACAATCAACAGTCAGACAGATTGTGTATAAATGGAGGAAATTCAAGACCATTGTTACCCTCCCCAGGAGTGGTCGACCAACAAAGATCACTCAAGAGCAAGGCGTGTAATAGTTGGCGAGGTCACCAAGGACCCCAGGGTAACTTCTAAGCAACTGAAGGCCTCTCTCACATTGGATAATGTTAATGTTCATGAGTCCACCATCAGAAGAACACTGAACAACAATGGTGTGCATGGCAGGGTTGCAAGGAGAAAGCC
>JAJAGP010006364.1:0-22413 GCA_025084515.1 Ancistrus triradiatus | reverse complement strand
AAAGACTCCAGCGTGTAATGGGACTGACCGAGCGGTAACCTCCTTTAGTTGTAAAAACAAAACAGAGAAAGGGATGAGCTTTTGGGCATTTCGGTTGCAAGCAGATTGTACGGTCACTGTACGGTCAGCCGGTGGAGGACGGGTCACGGTAAAGAAAAGAGCTAAGAGCTGCTACCAAGTGGGCTTTCTGGGGCGCGTGGGGGGGTGGCCAGGGTCGAGTGCAGGTGGCGCCTTTCAGCCAGGCTGGGTGTCAGAAACAGGCACGACTGGCCGTGTCCAAAGAGTGCAGAGTGTACGTGGGATTTCTTTCTGTGGACAGGTCCGGTTAACCATGACCTAACCAGGTAAATATTGGATAACCCTTGGGCTCACCAATGCAGTGACCCAGGTTTGAGTCCCAGTGGTTCCAGTCATGATTCCCTCCATCTGAGAGAGGGAAAGGCAACAGTGACGCCTACCCAACTCCGTTTAGGGTACATGCTCATTTGGAACGTATTCATTCCAGGAACCCTGACCAGAAGGGGACAAAAAGATTCCCTTATCAAGTAAGAGCAGCTTACAACGGATTCAAACATTGACAATCCGGTAGCACTTGGTCTTCAACCCTCAACCTTCTGGTCAATGGTCTAGTACCATCACAGCACCCCAAATCTGAAATTCATCACCACAGAGAAAGATTGGTAAACGTTTGAGTTGAGTTGAGTCAAAACATGCCCGTCCCTCTTTCAACTCTCGACAGAATTCTTTCGCGCTCATCCCTGCAGACCTCACACACCTGCAGTTCCACCGGCAGGCAGACGTTGGAAACTCCCACGGCTTTTACGACCCATGTTTTGTTGGATGCTTTCCTGCTTCGGTTGCTTCCAGCTGCTTCACCCGCTAGACATGTGCTGGGAGGGCGCACCATAAATCTGTCACCTCTGACGTCTGTCGCTGTTGTTCGGAGAGGTTTTATAGATTTCAGCCGAGCAGTGTCTGTTGCAGTTATGCTCAATAGGATGTCAGATGTGGGGTTTATGGGTTGGATCCATAAATTCAAAGCGGTTATATGGGAAGAGCTCTAAAGTGTTCTGTAAAGTAATATGCAAGCGTGGATTTTAAACGGATCATTAGCGAGAGCGTTGCTGTCGTTGCCCACATTTGACATGCATCCTAGAAATGGTTTCCCAAGAGATAATTACATTCATTCATTCATTCATTCATTCACAGCATTTAGCAGACGCCCTTATCCAGAGCGACATACAATTGATACAGTCTTACAATCCAAGCAACTGCTCAGGGACGCAACAGTGGCAGCTTGGCAGAGATGGGATTTGAACCCTGGACCTTCTGGTCCATAGTCCAGTACCTTACCAGCTAGGCCACCACAGTCCCATAGATAATGAATAATATTCATAATATTAAATTTTATGTTCTGCATTAGTGCGTCTAAGGGTGGAGTTCAGTTTTTCTGCTCGTTTAATCCCTAATTTTTTACTGGTCAGGGTTGTGGGGGTTGTGACGCCTGTCCCCCACAGAACACAGGAAAGGATGCCAGGGCCTCCTACAGGATAAAGCGTCCTACCGCACTGCAAAAATTGTTAAGGAAGGGTACAAAGAGTTCAAGGTGTTGACTTGGCCTCCAAATTCCTAGATCTCGATTCGATTCGAAGTCAGAACTCGCATGACAACAATAAGTCATAGTTACATGTATTGCAGAGCAATTAAACTACATCTAATTATGCAACACTGTTAAACCTGAGTGTGATTCTGCAGCGTTTATATTCTGTATAAATGTTGGGTTTCTATTTTTAGGGTGACAGAGAGACGTTTGAAAATTACTACAGGAAGCAAAGGAAAAAACAAGCACGACTGGTATTGCAGCCACAGTCCAACATGGTGAGAGTCTTCACACCTCGGATAGTCAGATTTGTAGCAATTAGATTAAGAAATAGTATAAAGAGAGCTGGAATTTAACCCAGTAATTGGATTTCTCATAGCACGTATACCAGTTACCCGATTTCAGTCGGTTTCCTCAGTCTGCGCACGCATAACCAGCACGGTTGCCAGGTCCGCTTATTCTAAAGACTTTGCTTTATTGGGCTCTTTTTTTTTTACCTGTGGGATTTTTTTCTACCGGAATCTGGCAACCTCAGAATTAACACTTTATGGACGCTCTGAAATGCAGTATTTGATGAATAAAGTTTGAAGTTTATGCCACATCTTTCTATGAGATTATTGGCTGGCTGCTAAGTAGAAATACGATTATCAGCCGAATCATGTAAACCCGGAGCTTTCCCATTATCTGATTACATGTAGCCTTGTTGATCGGATTACTGACAAAATCTGATTTTCTGCAGTTATCGTATTATGCACAAATAAATGCACTCTTTGATACCACAGGGTGTCAAACCAATAGTGCAGTCTGGTGGTGTTTTGTATATTTGTGGAGAAAGATTCATACCGATAATGATCCAATGCACATCGCAAAGCTATGCAACAACCACTGGAAGACCCAAAAAGATCGTGGACGTTCCTCCACAGTCACCTAAAACCTTATTGAGCATTAACAGGAGTACTTGAAGACAAAGAAAGCCAAGCATTCAGTAATTATATAACAGTAATTTTTTGGAATATTGTGGGGTTTTTGTTATTCAAAGTAGTTTACACTTGACTTTCTACAGCAATCCTGTATAGTTGTGTTTTAGTCACGCTTTCTATAAACGCTTCAACTTTGTCTCTTCCCAGCACGAAACAGCCGACGGCTACAGAAAGTACTTTAACCAGATTGTTGGGTAAGTTTTAAATATACACTGTGTCCCAGATGTCCAGCATCATATGAAAAAGGCAAAAATATTTGTGTTTTATTAATGGACTATTCTAATGAGTGCATTATGATAGTCCATAGTGTCGTCTCCTTACTCTCATTTGTGTGGTGTGGGTGAATTTGAACGGTCACGTAGTTCTTCCCAACTGAATCTGAATAACAATAGTATCATTTTATCGCAATACCGATACCTCCTGATTTACGATGGTCCGACTTACGATATTTATACTTTATGATGGGAATCCAGTAATTCACATAAATATACATTCAGCAGAAACTGTACTCTAAATTTTGAATTCAATTTTTTTGAATTTCGAATTTATAAATTTGTCCCCGGGCAAGCAGTATGCAGTATGATACTGTCCAGCACCCTCCCTGTCCTAAATGTGGAAATCGGAAGTGCGTGATGTAGGGAGTCACATGTGTGAGTGATGAGCGTGGGAAATGTAATGGCCAATAACCATTTTCTTTCACTTTCAATACAGTATTTAATAATTTCCGTGAGATATTCAATGCCATTATAAAATAAGCTTTATGTCAGTGATTTTGTTCAGCTGCAGTAATAACTGTTTTAAGCTTGTTTAAGGTAGCTACACACACACACATACATATATATATATATATATATATATATATACACACGTGTATATATATATATATATATATATATATATATATATATATATATATATATATATATATATATGTATATGTATATGAAAGTGAACCCTTTAGAATTTTCTATATTTGTGCATAAACATTAAACAGATTTTCATTGGAGAACCCAGTTACACAAATGAGACAAAAAATATTATACTTGGCCATTTATTTATTGAGTAAAATAATCCAAGATTACATATAAGTGAGTGGCAAAAGCATGTGAACGAGCAGCAATGTTCTTTTTGGAGAGCAGTGGCTTTCTCCTTGCAACCCTTCCATGCACACCATTGTTCTTCTGATGGTGGACTCATGAACACCAACATTAGCCAATGTGAGAGAGGCCTTCAGTTGCTTAGAAGTTACCCTGGAGTCCTTTGTGACCTCGACAACTATTACATGCCTTGCTCTTGGAGTGATCTTTGTTGGTCGACCACTCCTGGGGAGGGTAAAAATGGGTCTTGAATTTCTTCCATTTGTACACAATCTGTCTGACTGTGGATTGGTGGAGTCCAAAACTCTTTAGAGATGGTTTTGGTAACGTTTTCCAGCCTGATGAGCATCAACAACTATTTTTCAGAGAGGTCCTCAGAAATCTCCTTTGTTCGTGCCATGATACACTTGAACAAACGCGTTGTGAAGAGCAGACTTTGATAGATCCCTGTTTCTTAAAAATAAAAACGGGGCCGCCCACTCCACCCCTGATTGTCATCCCATTGACTTGAAAACACCTGACTCTAATTTCACCTTCAAATTAACTGCTAATCCTAGAGGTTCACATACTTTTGCCACTCACTAATATGTAATATGGGATCATTTTCCTCAATAAATAAATGACCAAGTATAATATTTTTTGTGGCATTTGTTTAACTTGGTTCTCTGCATCTACTTTTTGGACTTTTGAGAAAATCTGATGTTTTAGGTCATATTTATGCAGAAATATAGAAAATTCTAAAGGGTTCACAAACTTTCAAGCACCACTGTATACGGTATATTTTAAACTCTGTTTACGATAAATTCAACAAATTTTTCGAAACATATCCCCATCGTAAATCAGAGACTATCTGTAATCAATATCCACAAGCCTAACCCTGGGACACCCTTTGTAGTTCCCTATTGATATAACTTCTCACACTCCTCTAAACAGCTGTTCAGTACACTTTCCAGAC
This sequence comes from Ancistrus triradiatus, assembly GCA_025084515.1. Taxonomy (NCBI): domain Eukaryota; kingdom Metazoa; phylum Chordata; class Actinopteri; order Siluriformes; family Loricariidae; genus Ancistrus; species Ancistrus triradiatus. Next base: position 17,781 of record JAJAGP010006364.1, on the reverse strand, counting down.
AGTGCTCTTGAACTCTTCTCTCTGCAGGTTTTTTGTGGTGGAGGACCACATATTACACGCCACTCACGGCCTGGTCACACGAGCATTCACTGATGAGCTGTGGAACATGGCCCTGTCCAAAATCATCGCCGTTCTGCGCACACACTCCGTGAGTATGCACTAGTCCGAGGAAGCGGGTTCGTATGCGAGGTTTTTTTTTTCGTCCCCCGTAACTCTACAGCCTGAGCTCAGGTCCCTCTGTCTTGTTTTGTGATTGAAAGTTAGCTAGCAGTGGGAGAGGGTCGGCTTGACCTCTTTGTTCGGGCCGTAGGACCCAGGCTGTGAGCTCCAGCCGCAGGGCGTTTGCATAATCCCTCGCTGATTTACAACTGACTAGGCCCTCCAAACACACCATCAGCCCCAGCGGTTCAGAATATTCACACTTAATCTGCTGTTATTGTTGCAATCTGTCCTCATTAGGCCCAACTGACCTCTCCATTAGATCAGATTGAATAGATCGCCACCGAAAGATCTCACCAGGAAATGGTCTCAATTATCATTCCGAAATGCCTTGTTTTGAAAATAAACCTCACAAAAAAAGGACTTAAGCCTTCTTAGCACTTGGACCTGCCTGCCACTGGGCCTGTTACAGGGATGATCGGGTTCTAAAGGTCAGAAAACAACAAGATCAGATTGAGCAAATGGAAAAATGCGCCAAACCGAAAATGGCAAAATATTAAGCTTTTAAAGTAGAATTTAAACATATAATCAATAGATAACATAATTTAGCATGGGATAACCGTTCCATTTACAGCATTTAGCAGACGCCCTTATCCAGAGCGACTTACAATTGGTACAGTCTTACAATCCAAGCAAGGGCCTTGCTCAAGGACCCAACAGTGGCAGCTTGGCAGAGGTGGGATTTGAACCCTGGACCTTTTGGTCCGTAGTCCAGTACCTTACCCGCAGCGTAAGAGCAAGAAGAGTCAGTGTTGTCCTGCTCAATGGTAATGGCTTCAAACAGTTGGCGAGTACTTAAAAATGTTTCCCAGTTTGTTTGTTTGATGTGAGACCAACTTTTCTCTGTAGGGTTCAAATCTGGACTGGGCCAAAACACCAGCCTGATTGGCCACTTCTTGGTTGTCTTTGCTCAAATCCTGATTAACCCGTCCACACAACTCTATTGAACCACCCTGAACCAAACTGCCCATATTTTCTCAGAAACTACATTGTATCAGTGATGTTCTTCTTAGACGGCAATGGCTTTTTGACACAAACCCTTTAGACAACCTTCTGGTTATTGATCTTTAGGGTCTTAATTCTAGTGTAGCTTCAGTTATTATAACGTAGACCAACTATGTGGTTCCTGACAGCAACCCCTGCATGAAATTTTGCTTTTGTTTGGACCTGTAGCTTTCTCCCAGTATATAAAAGCTTGTTTGCAGGCTTGTGGTGGGCTGCATCACATGTGGCAGATTACGAAGTAACGGCTAATCTTTAAAGGAAAAAAGAGACACAATGTTTTGGCAAAAAAAGATGTTAGTTTGAGTTTTAGATCAAACATTTAAATCTTTTTCTGATTTTATGTTTGAGTACAAGACGACTGTGTAAGTGAATTTCCCTGTTTCAAGGCGCAGGTAATCACAATAATTCAATCACGCTGCCGAAGATTTCTACGGTTTTTGTTTGCTTGTATATCACACCAAGTATTTTTTTCTTTAAAAAGCAAAAGACAGCCATGCTTATGCTTAGAATTAAAACTGTAATAATTTAATGAACACAAAAACGCACAGTCATTACCAGAGCAATACTTTTAAGAAGCCATTTACAAGCTTTTAATGTTAAATTGGGACTGTGGTAGCCTAGCGATTAAGGTACAGGACTATGGACCAGATGGTCCAGGGTTCAAATCTCACCTCTGCTAACCTGCCACAGTTGGGTCCTTGAGAAAGACCCTTAACCCACAACTGCTTGGATTGTAAGATTGTAACAATTGTAAGTCACTTTGGATAAGGGTGGATAAAACTCTTTTCCCAATAGACTAATAGTGCTGTATGTGGTATCTAGAATGTAGTGTGTAGGACACATAGGACCTAACCTACAAGTACAAGTATGGGCGCATCATGGGGCCAAACAATGAAAATGTCAATTAATCTAGCCAGTAAGTTTATATCAGAGTAATCTCAATTTCAGTTGCACTAAATAGAATGGTAGCAATAAGGTTTAAGTAACTGAAGAGTTTCCTTTAACGTTACATCCTATGGTTATAGCCAATCGGGTACCTTTGCCGTATGGCTTGTGTGTGTCCGAGAGAGAAAGTGTTTCAGTCTTGCTTACTCAGTGTGTGTGTTTGTGCGTGCGTTCTGGCCTGTGTAAACGGCATGAGGTGTGCTGCCTGAGGTGTGGCCTGACGCTGCGTGTCACAGCTCGGGCGACGCTCATTTAGCAGCGTGATTTACGCACTCGTTCCCTGCCTTGCGGAGGCAGCCAGAGGCAGGCCGCTGCTCCTTATGTCAATGTTTAACAAGGAAACCACGCTAGAGTGAGGGATCATAAATCAAACCCATGCAGCCTGCCTCTGCGCCAGTCTGATCACCGACTCTACTCAACTTCCACCAAAAACCAGGCGGGCCAGGTGCCTGACACAGAAGCACAAAATGGCAAACTAAGACGATCCTTCAACAGGTTTTTTGAGCAGAAACATACACTTTGTTTTAAAAAATTGGGACCCCCTAAGTTGATAGTGAATACTTTTCATGATTAATATTTAGATACAGATTTATATTACATTCATTCATTTTGTGGAGGTCCCTATCTAGAGCGAATTACAGTTGATACAGTCTTACAATCCAAACGTTTGTGGGTTAAGAGTCTTGCTCAAGGTCCCAACAGTGGCAGCTTGGCAGAGGAGGGATTTGAACCCTGGATCTTCTGGTCCATAGCCCATAGTACCTTAACCACTAGGCTACCATAATTCACAGAATAGCAACCATGATAAGTAGCCATGGATATGAGGGGAAATTGGTTATTTTAACAGGCTGAATGATTCAAGCATCTCCATGATCTGCATACTAAACACATTTTTTTTTACTGAAAACGCCAACATAGCATCAAAGGTGCTCTAACAAGCAGCCACTTTGTCAGGGTGCATGACAGATCCACAATTAAACCAACAATAGCCCAGAGTTAATTTACTTGGCAACACAGTAGCATGACTGAAAAAAATCATTAGTTATACAAAACTGGTTTGGGTTTTTAACAGGACACAACAAAACAGATGTGCAAGATTCTCATGTCTGGTCCAAACACAATGAGCCTGTTTGAAAGAGTACACTAAAGAAATAGAGCTGAAATCAATAATAATAACAAAAGCAAGTGAAAGACATGACTGCTATAGGACTGTGGTAGTCTAGTTAAGGTACTGGATTATGGACCAGAAGGTCCAGGGTTCAAATCCCAGCTCTGCCAAGCTGTCACTATTGCTTCAGTTGTAATTTTGTAGCAGTTCTAAGTCACTCTGGATAAGGATGCTAATGCTATAATGCTACAAATGGAAATGTAAAATGCTGGGAGATTTTACCTGGCCATTGATATGAAACTTCTGTTCATTGTATAAATAGTTGATCCTCATTAGTATTTACCAAGTCGTGAGTATTTTTCTAACACCGACTCCTAATGCAGAAAGGCCATTTCAGTCAAAAATTTGTCCCGGTTGTTTTGCCACTATGCCACTAGCTATGTATGGATTTTTTAAAGAACTACTCTCTTTATTGGAGCTAGATTGTTATTAGTAGAGCAATTAGTTTGGTTGCCATCAGTCTTAAATCCCAACATTAAAAAATTCTGATATCGTGGCTTGTGCTCCAGTCTAGAAAAATCATATAATATTTTAGCAGACACGCCCACCTCTAGACTGAAGTAATATTACTGACCCTGATGTGAGAGGGATTGTCCACACTGACGCCTTCAAAAAAAGTCATACTGGCTTATTGGATGAATAGCAGTCTATTACCTAAGCACTTTAATTACAAAATGTTTCACCTGCTATGGTTACCGCCCACCTGGCTGGTCCCTACTTTATTTCACCTGCCCTACCTGCTGGACTCAGTCACCTCCCGTGTAAACCATTATTATCTGGTATTAGATGCTCTGTGCATGATGGCTGAGCAATGGGTGCTGTCATTTAATAATCCAGCACTTCATCAATCCTCCAGCTGGCTCAAACTCTGCAACCTTGCAGACGGGGGAGGGAGGCGACTGCTCGGCTCTTTCTGATGCTGATGGGTTTTAAAGACTCATTAATACGGCACAGCGTTTGTTCGAGAAGTGAATGGCTGCCAGTTAGATATTCAGAGGGTAAAACTGAGGCTCATGTGGTGGTACAATATCAGAGTGATGTGCTCAGTAATGCATGGAACGAACACGTCTTTAGATAAAAGTCAATGCCATGCAGTCATATACAGAATTATAGTAAAGATAGGTGTAAAAGTAAGATGTCGGCGAAATATATCGGCCTGTTCTGAAGTCTTTTTCCCATCCCACAGTCTTACTGCAATGATCCTGACCTGGTCCTAGAGCTGAAGAACCTGATTGGGGTATTTGCAGATACGTTACAGGTATATCTTATGCTCTCACACCTCAGACTGAACTTAATTTAGCAGTTCCATATTGTTTGTGGTTATTGTTCAGAAGTAAAGCTTGTTTTTGTGTTTTGGGCAGAGTTACGGTTTCCCAGTGAACAGACTCTTCGACCTGTTGTTTGAAGTTCGAGATCAGTACAACGAAACCCTGCTGAAGAAATGGGCGCTGGTGTTCAGGTAATACCACAGGCTTCCACACAGCCGACATGTTTGCTGCATTTGCAAAGAGTCATTGTTCCGTCTTTTCACCTAAAGTGCCTTTTTTGGCCAAAGAATTTCGGTTGCCAAACATTCAGTGTATTCAGTGCATCAATATAATTATTAATTACATGTAAAGTTGAATTCCCAATCCAAAAGTCTGAGCCCACATATTGAAAGTTTAATTGTTCTTAAATTTAAAAACTGTTTTTCATTACAAATCACATTTTATTGTAGTATTTGGTACGTTCCCTCTTTTGCTGTAATGACATTATGCTCTCGAGCTGGCAGGGACTCCACGAGTTCCCCATGTTAACCTATCTGCAGTCGTCTCCATTCTCTGAACCAGCCACACATTAACCAGTTTAGTCCGAAATTGCAGATATTTTTTTTTCAGGCAAAAATTAGTGACTACAATATGTATTAATATAGAATATTATTAAGCTTAATGGGATTTAATCCAACTTCCCACCCACTTTGTAATCCCTTAAAGCTCTGAGGCCTCACTGGCTGGTCCATTCATACATTCCTCACTCTTTTAATGACTTTTCCTTACTGGCATTTAACTATTAATACCGTCATAGTAATTAGAGCATTAGCCTCTAAGTACTTCAGTGGGGTTATGTGGCACAAAGTACCTGATGAACTCTTTATTCTACACAGGCTCACTTGTAGACAGGAGACTTTGCTCAGAACTGCAAGGAAGGAAATAAATATTACTGTCTGTATTTATACATGCTTCTGTTTGGCAGAGAGATATTCGAACTGGACAACTACAGCCCCATCCCTGTAGAAAATGACGTGGAGTACAAGTCGGTGGTCAGTAGATTCCCCTTCCATGATGCAGAGATTGAAAAGGTTAGTGCAACCTCCGTACTTGCTCACAGCAAGAAACATGAAACTATTTTAATCGTTAAAGTTTTCCCATACTTGCACCCTGTACTTTTGGGCTGTGTTCAAAATTATGTTTTAGTGTAAAACACTGTCAACCTATTAAACAGAGTTAGTGGGTGCTCAATAATCTGATCATAGTCGGATTTCTGCAGTTATCTGATAATTTAAGTGTCATGTATAGTCCGATCTAGAAATCAGGTTAAGAAATATGGAAAACTGGATTTTACCTCAGTACTCGGATTTCTCAGAGCCAAAAGTTTGGACACACCTTGGACTCACAATGTTTTTTCCTTAGTTTTTATTATTTTATACTTTAATATTCAAATACAAAGATGGTTCATCTGACCACATGAGATTCTCCCAATCCTCTTCTGGATCATCCCAATATGCTCTTTGGCAAATTCAGACGGGCCTGGACATTGTATGGCGTAAGCAGGGGGACACGGCTGGCACTGCAGGAATCTGGGTCCCTCTCGGCGTAGTGTGTACTGATGGTAGCCTTTGTACTTGGGCAAGCTCTCTGCAGGACATGCAATCAGGTCCCTCCGTTGTAGTTTGGGAGCGAGTTTTGATCACCGTTCTCATGATCATTTTGACCCCACAGGATGAGATCTTGCGTGGGGCCCCGATCGAGGGAGATATCAATGGTTTGTATGTCTTACAATTGCTCCCACAGTTGATTTATTCACACCAACCTGCTTGCATATTGTTGATTCACTCTTCCCAGCCTGGTGCAGGTCTACAATTTTCTTCCTAGTGTATTTCGACAGCTCTTTGGTCTTGGCCATGGTTGAGTTTGGAGTCTGACTGTTTGAGGCTGTGGACAGGTGTCTTTTATACAGATAACGCGGTCAAACAGGTGCCATTAATACAGGTAACGAGTGGAGGACAGAAGAGCTTCTTAAAGAAGAAGTTACAGGTCTGTGAGAGCCAGAAATTTTACTTTGTCTCTGGGTGACCAAATACTTATTTTCCACCATGATTTACAATTATATTCTTTAAAAATCTTACAATGTAATTTCCTGGATTTTTTTTCTCATTTTACCTCTCATAGTTGAAGTGTTCCTGTGATGAAATTTACATCTTTCTAAGTAGGAGAACTTGCACAATCAGTGGCTGACTAAATACTTGTCCAAAGGTGTGTCCAAACTTTTGACTGGTACTGTATACCCATACAATTTCAGTCGGTTTTCTCAGTCTGCGCATGCGCGCAAACGTAACACGAGAGTGCAACACGGTTGCCAGATCTGCTTATTATTCGAGACTTCGCTACCTTTGAGATTGGTTTCCATAAACCCGGTTGTTTTTCATCTCATGGCATCTGGCAACCCCTGGAAATAAATGTACCACCCTCTAAACGACTATTGAACAGGTTTTGAAGACTCAAATGCAGTATATGTTTGAGAAAATGAAGAGCTTGATCATTTAATATTTAACATCTTTCTGTGAGATTATTGGCTGGTCACAAAGTAGAGCTCCGATTATTGCCGGAGTCATGTAAAGCCGGAGCTTTCCCTTTATCTGATTACTTGAGTGCATGTGAACCTGTTGATTATATTACTGACAAAATCTGAATTTTTGTGTAACTCGCTGTGTGTTGCGTTGTGCCAAACAGCAACCATTTCCAAAGAAGCTGCCCATGTCCCAGTCAGTGCCTCAGATCTACGCTCAGGTGAAGGAATTCATCTACGCCAGTTTAAAGTTCTCCGAGTCACTGCATCGCAGGTGAGTGCGCTTCATGCCTACACTAGTCAGTACAGTATGCGCCAGCTGTCAACTTGGCATCCCGATGAAGCTGCCAGATGCTGCTATTGCTCAAGTGGAATGGGAGGAAACACCTAAAAACTATTTCATTATAGAGCTGTGTTTTTTCAGGTCTTTTAAGACTGCCGTACAAATTTCCTGTATTATGGATTCCTGCATCTTAATAAAAGAGCGCAATGACAATTACTTATGGTCATTATACCAGTGAAAACGTGGTATATCTAATCTAATGGTGACCTGAGACTTTTGTCACTGTACCGTATATGTATGTATTCTTTGCAAATCACTCACCGGATGCAAATTAGATTTCACTTGCAAATTAAGTCTTTGTTTAAGGCTGTTATGGTCATTATACCAGTGATACAACATGGTATATCTAATCTAACGGTGGCCTAAGATTTTTGCACCGTACTGTATATGTATGTATTCTTTGCAAATCTTTGTAAATTAGATTTCACTTGCAAATTAAGACTTTGTTTAAGACTGTTAATGGTTCACAAAAACGTCTGGGCCAAGTAAGGCGCTTATCCTTGGGCCGAGTCAGATATTCGGTTCCTATCGCGTTTGCCGCCCGGTCCCCAAACAGATTAATCAAGAAGTGATGGCTTGGTAAACGGACTTTATCACCCAGCATCTGGCTGTCTTGTGAGCTGAATTTGAGCAAGAGCTTAGGCCAGTTGTCACTCATCTCCCGTCGGCGCTGGCCTGTTAGGAGCTTATCTGAAACGGGGCTAGGGAGAGTGACTTCAGTGACCCTCGACCAAACTCTCCATGGGAAGCTCCATTCAGAGTTCCTGACCTACCTCCAGCCAATCTGCCAATATTTGTTCTCTTTAAGCTCTGTGGCATTTAGTGTGGTTTTTAAGGACTCCGCACCGGGCACCCCAAATCCTTTTCCCAGAGAGAAGGGCCAAGCAGATCCAGCCTGCATGTGTCGTTTTTGTAATCCCACTTGGTGCCAGTGTCCAACGTTCTTGTTTATGCCATTGCCATGAGAGCGCTCCAGGCTGGACAGCAGTGGTTGATCGGAGCATGTGCTGTTTCCAGCACTGACAGTGGCAGGCTTCCGGAGTGAGTTATGCGGTCTTCTCCTTGTGGGCCTGCAGCAATCAATGCAAATTACCGCACATTTCACACTCCTCTCTAATTGTTTCTTTGTCGTGTTAAGAGAGTGGTAATGAGTGGCCTCTGGACGTCTCTATTGAGTGTTTGCTTACCTGACCCCTCCCTCCTAATCAACACCTCACACACACACACACACACACACACACACACACAACCCGCTAAATCAACATGGTCTAGCAACATCACGCTCACACACAGCCGCTGCTGCTTAGTGGAAAGCCGTAAGGTTATACAGAGTTACAGGAGTCGGCCCCATAATATAAAAGAGCACACCTACACCAGACGACCTCATCTTGAGAACGTTGCTCAAGCAACTGACTTTGAACTGACAGCCTACAAATTGGGAGTCAGCATGGGACTGTGGTAGGCTAGCGGTTAAGGTACTGGCCTTTGGAAGGTCCAGAAGGTCCAGGGTTCAAATCCCACCTCTGCCAAGCTGCCAAGTCCTTGAGCAAGATCCTAACCCACAATTGATTGGATTGTAAGATTGCATCAATTGTAAGTCGCTCTGAATAAGGGCGTCTGCTAAATGCTGTAAATGTAAATGAGTCCAGAACCTCAAACGCCGAGCCAACCCCTGTCCAATCTATGAGACCCTGGACTGGAACAAAACTGGGGAAGAATCTGATGGAATGGTACTCAAACAAATAGGCTTGACACGAAGCAAGCTGGCTCACTACCACACATCAAAACTTTACTGCTGAGCCACACTGGTTCGTATCCCACCTTTGCCAATGTGGGTTGGGTTCTGTCCCATTTTTGTCCTGTTCGCATGGGTTCCGTCTCAGTCTCCCAGAAACCTAGTAGTCCAGATCCTTAAGGCCTATTCACACGGCTGAGATTTTTAACATAGTGAGACACCTAGTGCACTGGGTTTTTTTGTCTAAACACACTGAAAACTCCCTGTCCGCTTCTGCTTTCTTTAATTCCCTTCTCTTAATGTGTTGCGGAGCTTTCTCCATGTCTTTTACGCATCGCCTACTTAAAAAAACAAAGCCACGAGCGAAGATTAGTGCAGGAAGCTAAAGCTTGTGTTTTTTGTGGGCATGAACCCATTAAGAAAACGTTCCATCCAGTCCATGTGAGGTTTATCACCATTATTCTCCAGCCTTTCAGTTATATTCCACCAGATCTTTTCTTTAATACCCATGTTTTTATAGTCAGCATGTTGCTTGTCCTATAAGCTCTTGTGCTCTGCTACTAGCAGGATGAGCTGTTCTGCCTGGCAACAGAGCTCTGATTGGTCAGCCTGATTTTAACGCATCCGAACAACGTAGAAATGAGAACAGGCAGCGGTTAAAAATTTTTTTGTTTCGGACTCTGTGTGAAGGACAGCATATACCTTTTTATTCTTTTTCAAAACCTGATGCATGTTTTTTCGTATGTTTCTTCCAATGTTTGACACGCCACTGCTAGAGGACCTCCCCCCAAACACACCAACGCTGCTGTGCTTCTATCTTATACAGAAGAAAAAAGGGAACCTAAACTCTTAGAATAGATAGTGGATGTGTATCAAACTGTGTTAGTCAAATGCACTACTTGAATTTCTTCACACTCTTTTTAACAGCTCGACTGAAATAGACGACATGCTGCGCAAGTCTACCAACCTGCTCCTGACCAGGACGCTGAGTGGCTGTTTACAGAACCTCATCAGAAAACCCCATATAGGACTCACCGAGGTTAGTGTTCCATATTTGCATTTCTCAGAACTTATCTATTAGTGAAGTAACTAGTAATTAGGGTATGCACCGCATTACATTCTGTGAAACAGTTTGGCTTAGTGAATGTCTTAAATGTTTTTGCCTTTATTCTAACAGTTATCCAACACTCGTCGATCTAAATCCCAGTACAGCTGTAAAAACTTGTGACTTTTATCTTGCAGCTGGTTCAGATCATCATAAACACCACCCACTTAGAGCAAGCATGTAAATATCTGGAAGACTTCATCACCAACATCACCAACGTCTCTCCGGAAACCGTTCACACCACAAGACTGTACGGGCTCTCCACCTTCAAGGTGAGATAGTTCTCGAGCCTGCACTGTAATGGCGCTTCCTTTGCCGCGGGCTGTAAACTGAATTGACATCTGTACTGACATATCTTGTAAGTTAAGGCCCGTAGGTTCTGTAATAAACTTCAATAAGCTTCGAGAGTCACGTACTTCAGCGAGGCCTTCGAGCCAAACGTCTTAATCAGACGCTAATGTGTTTTCACATGGAATAATAAAGAGGAGCAAGTCAAATCTGATGAGAATAGGCTAGAAGGGACTTGTTCAGGACCTTCATGTACGTAGAGTTTCATAACTTTATTATAATGCTTTATACAGTGTAGCGCAGTGATGCTCAAAGGGGGAGGGTGTAATAATTTGGAATAATTCCACTGTTAAGGTGATTTGTCACTTTAGTTTGTTTTGTTCAATAAGAAGTTGCAGTTTTGTATGAATTACAAGGTTTAAATTTAAATTACAGTGAGGTTTGGACTCGCTGTGGTGACCTGGGTTCTAGTCCCAGCAGCATCACACAGACATGATTGGCTGTAGCTAAGAGTGAGGAAGCTGGACCGTCCCCCTGCATTACAACAGCGACCCATGTCAAGTCAGATTTTTTTTCTATAGCACTTTTTACAAGGGAGCATTGTCTCAAAGAAGCTTTATCATTTTAGATTATTTTCTAATATCTAGGGCTAATCCCAAACCGAGCAAGCCTAGGGCGACAGTGGCAAGGAAAAACTCCTTAAACATTATAAGGAAGAAAGCTTGTGAGGGCCATGACTCCAAAGGGACCCAACCTGGTTGGGCAGCTTTGATCATAAATGTAAGAATTAAACTAAGGTATCTAGTTTATAGTAATAGTTTAGAAACAGAAACTGTATATTTATTAAGAAAGAACATTTAAAATATAATAAGTAGTAATAACAATAGTGAACTAGTTGAAGAATATAAAGTATTGAATAGAATAACAATGTGCATATAGGCATTGTTTAGTCTGGTACACAGTCACTGTAGGATCTTGTGTCATGTTTTGGTGGCATGGCATCCTTAGTCTACCAGAGCAGGGAGAGAGTTACTGTTACTTTGTTATATAGGCAACGGTGTGCTAGAATGTGATGGAAGAGCAGCTCGGGTGGAGCCAAAGCCGAACAGCTTAGTGTGGGGTTAAATGAGCAATGTCTCAGAGAAGCTTTAAAATTTTACATGATCTAAGCCCAGATAATAGGCAGTTAGCAAGCCTAGAGTGACAGTGGCAAGGTAAAACTCCCTAAGCATTATAAGAAAGAAACCTTGGGAGGACAAACTCAAAAAGGGACCTGACATTTTCGGGCTGCTCAAATGATATAAGTAAGTATTAACTAAGTTATCTAATTAGTAGGTTTATAGTAATAGTTTAAATAAACCAGCTAAATAAATATTAACAGACAGAATTATAATAAAAATAAAATATTATAATATGTAGACTAATATTAGTGATAATGTAATATGAAGAATATAATAAAAGAGAATATAAATCTCTAATGTTCATAAATGAAATATTAAATGAAACTAGAGAGGTGCATTTCCTGAAGAAGGTGTGATTGCCACCTTGCAATGGTCGACCCTGAGCGTAGCTAAGGTGCTGCATGGGCATCACATGACACCTCAGATTGCACCCGGGACCAAGCCTGCCGAATTTCGTTGGGCATAGGTCGGAAAATTTTTGACAGGGACTCCGCAAAGTCCAACCAAAAAGCCCTATACAAGCATACCATTCCTGACCAGACCGGACGCATTGGCGCTGGAACGGGGGTCGATATCTTTTCAGCTGCGGCAGTTGATAGCCTGACATAAACGTGGAAATAATAATAATAACTAGAGATGTGCATTTCCTGAAGATAATGTGAGTGTGACTGCCACTCTGCAATGGCCAACCCTGAGCCTACCTAAGTGGATCCATGGTCATCACGTGTCTCCTCAGGGTGCATCCAGGACCAAGCCTTCCGAATTTCGTGGCCGTAGGTCGAAAACTGACTGAGTTATTGACCCAACCAGGGCCCTCAGGGGACCGATGAGCATCACATATCACCTCAGATTGTACCCGAGACCAATCATGCCAAATTTTGTAGCCGTAGGTCAAAAACTGACTGAGTTACAGACATCGACTCTCCACAGGCCCCAGTACCAAGCCGGGGCCCTCACGGGTCCCATGGGCATCACATGTCACCTCAGATTGTACCCAAGACCAAGCCTGACAAATTTCGTGGCCATAGGTTCGAAAACTGAGTTATGAACCGAGTTAGTCATTGACCCGCCAGGGGCCCCAGTGCCCAGCCAGGGCACTCATGGGCATCACATGTCACGTCAGACTGCACCTGGGACCAAGCATGTCAAATTTCGTAGCTGTAGGTCGAAAACTGACTGAGTTGTGGTCATTGACCCGCCAGGGGCCCCAGTGCCCATGTCACCTCAGATTGCACCCGGGACCAAGCCTGCTGAATTTCGTGGACATAGTTCGAAAACTGAGTTATGATTCATTAACTTTGGGCCCATTCATCTATGGGAAAATTTGGGACTTTGCGGGGGCCCCCCAAAGTCCAACCGAAAAGCCCTATACAAGCACCCCAATCCCGACCAGACCGGACGCAATGGCGCTGGAACGGGGTCGATATCTCGAAAGCTGCAGCAGTTGAAAGCCTGACAAAAACGTGGAATAATAATAAGAAGGAAGAAAAATAAGACTTTCAGATAACAATAGTGTGATATAACATAAAATAAAGCAGTCTAATACACAAGCTCACCCAAGCATGGTCCTGGGTTCAAGTCCCTTTCGAGGGATGATCCCCCAGAGTGACCCCTACGCAGCCATGCGACAGACCATCAATTGTACGTTACGTTCTTTAAAACATGAAATAAAAATGGATTTATTAGAAACGAGGTCCATTTAGGAGCTCTGTTTGGTCTCCAGGACGCTAGGCACGCGGCCGAAGGCGAGATCTACACCAAGCTCAACCAGAAGATCGACGAGTTCATCCAGCTGGCCGACTACGAGTGGAGCATGTCCGAGTCGGACGGCAGGGCCAGCGGCTACCTCATGGACCTCATCAACTTCCTGCGCAGCACCTTCCAGGTCTTCACACATCTGCCGGTAAGGCTGAGCACTCGAACGCTCCGTCCTCGTCGTGTCCCGGAAGAGTTTTGTGGTTTCACTCTGTGGATCTGTGGAGGTTTTAAATGTTTGTTGAGCTCGACGCCTGTGTGGTTGGTTTATCCGTTTTGCCGGGGTCGTGTACATGTTCCACCAAAGGAGAGCAGCGGGATGTTCGGTGTGCACCTAGCTAATGATAAGCCTCTTCCTTTAGAACTGTGTAATCTAACGAGCAGGAATTCATCTAGTCCAGGTACATGTAGCGCTTGCCTGCTTTTCTCTGCCAGCTTGCTCTTAATACTCTTGCTTTAAATCCCGTTCGGTTGCCTCCGCTGTTTTTGGTTTCTCGGAATGTCCCGTCCTCTCCTCCAGTTGACCGTATCCTTATATTTCGTTCTGCCAACCAAGCATGCTCTTGTTTATCAAACCTTTCTTTATATGTCCATTTATCGTTGCCATACTTTCTTTCCCTGTCTGTGTTTGTTTTTTCTTTTGTTGGGGGTTCGGCTCAGAATAACACCAATGATCATGCGGCGATGTCGGTAAGTACACCCTTCACCCTCCCAGAGGAGAGAAAGCGCATGCTTGTGTCCGCTGTGTGAACTCGCCTCTCGGCTTGCTTTTGCTCCCTACTCCACGCTGTCGTATCACGAGACCGAACCTTGAGATTCACATCCGGAGGGTTTCTACATGCAAGGCTGGCACTGCCTGTTACAAATGTAGAGTAATTGCATTCAGTACCCTATTGCTGCATAATGTAGGGTCAAAAGTATGTACGCACCACTTTAATTATAGGTACGCTCCACTTAATGTATGCATTATGTTCTGTGAAATGGGTTGTTGACCAGCCCACAGTAATAGTCTCTTTATGCTACTGCGATTTAAATACAGTGGTGCTTGAAAGATTGTGAACCCTTTAGAATTTTCTACATTTCTGCATAAATATGACCTAAAACATCATCAGATTTTCACACAAGTCCTAAAAGTAGATAAAGAGAACCCAGTTAAACAAATGAGACAAAAATATTATACTTGGTCATTTATTTATTGAGGAAAATGATCCAATATTACATATTATTGATTGCAAAAGATGTGGAACCTCTAGGATTAGAAGTTTAATTTGTAAGTGAGATTATAAGTCAGGTTGTTTTCACCTGGGATGACAATCAGGTTTGAGTGGGCACCCCTGTTTTTTATTTAAAGAACAGGGAGCTATCAAAGTCTGCTCTTCACAACACATGTTTGTGGAAGTGTATCATGGCACGAACAAAGGAGATTTCTGAGGACCTCAGAAGAAGAGTTGTTGATGCTCATCAGGCTGGAAAAACTTACAATACCATCCCTAAAGAGTTTGGACTCCACCAATCCACAGTCAGACAGATTGTCTACAAATGGAGGAAATCCAAGACCATTGTTACCCTCCCCAGGAGTGGTCGACCAACAAAGATCACTCAAAGAGCAAGGTGTGTAATAGTTGGCAAAGTCACAAAGGGTAACTTCTAAGCAACTGAAGGCCTATGTCACATTGGCTAATGTTAATATTCATGAGTCCACCATCAGAAGAACACTGAACAACAATGGTGTGCATGGCAGGGCTGCAAGGAGAAAGTCACTGCTCTCCAAAAAGAACATTTCTGCTCGTCTGCAGTTTGCTAAAGATCACGTGGACAAGCCAGAAGGCTATTGGAAGAATGTTTTGTGGGCGGTTGCTGCAATTATAGAAAATAGAGTAATGTACTGTTACGCCCCTGTGTAGATTAAAGCCGTAAGACTTAATAAGAGGACGGTATGACAGACCTGATATTATTGTTTGACGGAAGACTCGTGCACAGAAAAATACACGCAAGCTCAGCCAGATGAATCAGAGAACCAGTTTATACAGTTATAGGTTAGAGAGAATATACAGGTAGTGGGGAGACAAACAAAAGGGTACTACTTACAATAGGACAGGTACATACACTTACAAATGGCATTTTCAGTTTGATATAAATAAGTAGCGGAAAGTCATCCGCACAAACACGAGTTACCAAAACAAGAAAGTCTCGAAAGACAACAACCGAGTTAGAACGGTCTCTAGTCCAAATAAGCAAGCGAGAACAAGACCGGTCAAGATTAAACTCCCGCCTCTGCTCGTGGATCCACAGCATTGATAGAGGGGTGATGGGACTATGACGATTGGCTGTTTACAGCTGCAAACTCCAGAGTTAAAAGACTGATTTTTATTTCCTGTTGGAATTTATTAGCATTGTTACAATCTCAGTTGTTAAAGCAAACAGTTGTTTATCAGAAAGTCCATCGTAGGGTTCTGTCACCAGCCCAGCCCTAGATTCAATCCCAGGTCTGTAGGAACTCCTGTTTTCAGCAGCTGCCATCTATATCTGAGCCATGGGAGCTGCCACATGTGTAAATAATTCATAAGACAATTTTCACAGATGACAAAAGTGGTGATGAAATGCATGTTACGTTGCAAACTACCAGGATACGATGCGTTGCCTGCACGGCCATAACAAATCCTCTTTTTGTCTAGTCTGGTCTCGTGTGTTCTATTTACTGCACTATGTTGTCACATCGCTTGATACTCGATGGAGTCATTGGTGTTCTGCTACAGTGTGTATTGAAGGTGCGGGTGTTGTTAGTAACGAGAGCCTGAACACTTTAATGCTTGCTGTTTAAAGCACATCTGGAAGCATGACTTTAAGAACAGGGCATTTTATGAGCTTGACATTGTGAATTAAGTCACTTCTCTGCAGCGTTAATCACATCCTAATAAGGAACGGGATTGCCAGTGTGTCCAGTTTGTTTATTAGAGGAAAGCTTGTGTTATACATTCACCAGCCACTTTATTAGATACACCAGTTCAAACTATTTGAGATATTTAACACAAATCTCTCATCAGCCAATCACATGGCGGCAACTCGGTACGTTTCGTTCGAACCAAGCATCAGAATGAGGAAGAAAGATGATTTAAAGTGATTGAACGTGGCTTCGGCATGCTCCGAAGAAGACCTTGTTGCCTTTTTGATGCCAGAAGAGCTGACAGAAAGGAAACAGTAACTCAAATAACCACTCGATACAGCCGAGGTATGCAGAAGAGCATCTCTGGATGCAGAACACGTCACACCTTGAAGCTGACAGCAGCAGAAGACCACACGAGTGCCATTTAACTGAAGCTACAATTCACACAGGCTCACCCAAATTAGACAATAGAAGCCTGGAAAAACGTTGCTTGGTCTGATGAGTCTCGATTTCTGCTGCGACATTCGGATTTGGCGTAAACAACATGAAAGCATGGATCCATCCTAAATTGTATCAACGGTTACTTTACAATTTTAGATTATCTTCTAATATCTATAAAGTGGTCGTTGAGTGTATAAGGTCATCTGGTCTGAGTCTGTTTTTAAATGGTAAGTCATGAGCATGTGTGTTGATGTAGCAGCTAGCGCATGAGTCTTTGTATGTCTGTGTGTGTGAGTGTGAAGGTGTATCCCTATGCCCCATGTCCAACCCTGCTCATTAGGAGCCCTGTTGACCTGCATGATCGGCTGCATCTATGTACAAGCTTAAATAAAAACCGTACTACTTAGTTTTCAGAGACGTACATACTTAGCTGGACAACTAGACTCTTGATAGTCAGCACTGGCGTGATAATGATCATGAGAAATACATAAGAAACATAAGAAAGGGCAAATTCATGGTCGTATATCAGTGCTGATGTGAAACTGAGCTCATGAACTTGGTCTGTAAAGTGTTACTGTGAGGGAACAGAGCTCAAAATGAATACAGTGGTACCTCGGTTCTTGTCAGTAATTTGTTTGGCTTGTCGATTACTGAAAACTGAGCACATTTTTCCCATAATGTAATTTGAATGAATCCGTTCCAGACCCCCAGAAAATCCACACTGTACAAGCCATTATACAGTGGTGTGAAAATGTTTGCCCCCTTCCTGATTTTCTATTTTTTTTTGCACGTTTGTCACACTTAAGTGTTTCGGAACATCAAACCAATTTAAATATTAGTCAAAGACAACACAAGTAAACACGAAATGCAGTTTTTAAATGAAGGTG
>JAJAGP010006363.1:0-22419 GCA_025084515.1 Ancistrus triradiatus | reverse complement strand
TTCATTTCACTTCTCAAATATCACTGTGTTCATCTGCTATATGATATATTTAACTCAAGTTGCTGATCTGAACAACCAATGATTTATGAACTAAAATCATGAAAATTATCAGGGGTGCCCAAACTTTTTCATACGACTGTAGAGGGATCTGAGTTTGTTTGACGTGTCAGATATGCAAAAGAAACCACAGCTCATGCACCCATTGATAAATACTTCCATCTGGTGGCGCTTTCCTACACAAACCTAGCTCCGTATCTGATGAAACTTGATTGCTGTTGAGGTTATTATGTAAACGTTCCTCCAACCCACCTAAACCAAATCCAACAACAGTTGGTGTGGTTCTTCAGGAGAAAGATGTGAGTGCATCTTTCCATCCCTCAATCCAATCGCTAGCACATGATTTTTAAAAAAACATAAAAAGAAACTACTAAAGCACTGGAAGAAACCTGAGCCAAAATGAGAAATAAACAAGACAGAGTGGAATCCAGAATCCCTCTAGAAACTTTGCAGGTCTTGTCAGGACTTTTCACACTCGTCTGTTCTCAATATATTCATTACAGTCTAAGCCGTCAGGAATCAGGAGTAGTTGATGCATTGGTATGTGGTACAGAGTACAGATCATTTGAGATTTGTTCAAACATATGTGATTCTCATTGATAGTAAACATCAGAGTCTTTGGAGGAAACATTGTCATATGATCACACTTCTGCCACCTTAACTACCCATAGATATTTGGTTCTTATTCCAAAGAGCCATCCACTCTTTTAACCCGAACACACCTTAAGTGATTCGGCTGAACTTAAGGTTTTACAGTCAGGTTTATGTATCATTATAAGGACCTAAAATTCCCACACATTCATAGGAAAACCTGACTTTTGTTAGGGCTAGGGATTACAGCTAGGGATTACTGGTTACAGTTAGGGACTGGCAGTTAGGGATTAGGGGTTATGGTTAGAGATTATGCTTAAGGATTAAGGGTTAGGGTTGGGATTAGGGGTTAGGCTAAACGTTAGGTATTAGGGGTTATGCTAAGAGTTAAGGATTAGGGGTTAGGGTTGGAGTTAGTGATTAGGTTTGGAGGTTACAGTTAGGGCTTAAAATAAATAATTTTCTTTTGTGAGAGAGAGAGAGAGAGAGAGAGAGAGAGAGACTGTGTGTGTGTGTGTGTGTGTGAGTGTGATGTCTCTTAGAGGATTTCCCAAAGCCAGTAAATGCAGATGGGATCCGGTGTGCTGCAATATTAATAGCATTTTATCCAAAAATGATCAACTTCCACCATCTGCCACACACACACACACACACACACACACACACACACTTTGGCTGTGAGTTGGTGTGGGAATAATTCTCTTGTCGGTTGGCGTCAGTGTTCTACTAAGTCAGAGATCGCCAAACAGCCTCTCTTATTACAGGAACACTGTTCAATAATTAAAGACTTAAAACAGAACCTTTGTACAAACCACCACTAGGTGGCAGAGTAGAGCAATGGAAAGGGCTCCTTAGACCTCTGGATCGATTTCGGGTGTGCCCTAAACACACAACACCTGCTGTTCTACCCACGCCCTAATCACACCACCTGTGTGTTCTAATCACACTCCACCTGTCTATTATAACTCTGCCCTAATTCCACTTCAACCCCACCCACTACACTGTCTCCACCCCCAAACTAACCTCGCCTATTACACTGTCTCCACCCCTCTAACCCAGTTTGATTAATTATCAGTTGTATCATTTCATAAGTACTAATAGTTTTTTCTGTGAGAGTGTGAGATCAGCAGGTTCTGGACATAGCTGGACATGGTATGTAAATCCCATCAGTCTCGTTCCTAAATCTGAGGCCCTGCGGGCAGTAGATGCTGTGTATTTGTAGAATGGTGTTTGGGGGATTGTTAATGCTGTTTATTCATTTCGTTTGCCTGAGTCTGGGCTGTTTGCTTTGTGTTATTGTGTCTGGCTGTTACAGCATGGAAATCAAACGGGCCCTAATGAGCGCGCTTCCTAAATCCATCCTCCCTCCCTCTGTCTGCCCGCCTGCCTGTCTTAAATCCTCACCTGGAGCAGCGGATATTTCCACATGAAGAGTGTCAGTGCTGATATTTTCGAGAGCGAGATGAAGATGAAATACACGTTGTCGTTCCTTATCCAAACGCTGCAATTGTTTTGCTCTGAAATCAATCAGCTTCCGTCATGAATTAGTGCAGAGTTCAGTTCACCCTTCATTCTCCCTAAAAAAAAATAACAATAACAATACGCCAGAGCAGAGAGCTAGGCGAGAGAGATTGATTTTCTTCCCCTGCTCTGTGGTGATGCAGCAGCTGGAATTAGAGCGAGATGGACAGAACGGACCTGCCAGGTTCAATGAATTAATTTATTGATTCAGATTAATAGCTGCAATCTGGCAGAGGCAAAAACGAGACGATATTAATCTGCATGGGCGATGAATCGTAATAATAATACAAATAATAATACTAATGCAGCTCAGAGAGATCGTATAAATATGGATGAGTTTGCACCTCTTCAGTCTGAATTCATAATGTGCTGCATTGTTTATCCAGGAAAAGCTGTTACTGGTTCAACACAACAATCAAACCTTCCAGGAATAAAAACACACACACACACACACACACACACCATGATCATCATCATCATCATAATCATCATCATCACAAAAACAAAAAATAAAAACAAAAACACACTCTCATTTCCTCTTACCTTTTGTTTTCAAAAATAATGCTCACTCTGAAACGTCCAGGTGTGTAAAACTCATAAAGATCCACAGCTGCTTTATTTTATTACAGAATTCATATTATTATTTGTAATAGTTGCAGGTTATGTTGTTCTAAAATCTCAGTAAACTTTTCTGCAGAAGTGAAAATGACCTTTACCAACGGCCCCGAGTCAACCCCGTACCATGGCAGACCTTTGTTTTTTGTACTTGTTCCTCATAACAGTCTGAATGGTCCTTTTCTTTTGTCTTTGAATGGTTTTAGATGTTTTTGGATGTTACCAATCAATGACTTTGGATCAATCATCAAATATCTTAAAATAGCCCCCAAAAAATAAACAAAAGCATTTTTATTTCATTTTTCTATTAATTAAATTAGCACAGCATCACACCATAAGAGGAACCAAGATGAACTTTGTAGTATGTTATTTTTAGGTTTCTTTTTTAAATTGTAAATAGAAAGTAATTGTATTCAAGAACAAATGTCACAAGTGTTTAATCTGATGTGAGCCAAAATGTCAGCAAGTGCAACCGGAGAAAATCTGTATTTATATTAAAAGAATAATGAAGTCTAATGTTAGAAATGTTTATAATCACAATTAGGTCTGAGATATTATACAATTTAGATTCATATTCAGATTTTAATGTAATAGACAGCACAGTAAATCTACTGAAAGACCCAAGGAGGTTGGGTCCCTTTTTGAGTCTTGGTCCTCCCAAGGTTTCTTCCTATAACACTCAGGGAGTTTTTCCTTGCCACTGTCGCCCTAGGCTTGCTCAATTTGCGATTGGACGTAGTTATTAGGAGATAATCTAAACTTGTAAAGTTGCTTTGAGACAATGCTCCATTGTAAAAAGCACTATATAAATAAATCTGACTTGACTTGACTTGACTGACAGTTAGTGCTTCTAGTGGTTAATGCTTGTATTGCAAGTGATACATAAGGCAAAGTACTTTTGTTATATATTTTTCTTTAGGTTTGAAGAGCTGCAACGTGGAATGCTGATTATGAATAAAACTGAAAACAGCTTCTTGGTTATCTCGTCCCTACCTTGCTTCTTCCTTCCTCCTTTTCGTTTGTTTTTCTCTTTGACTCGTCTTTCTGCCATCTGTGTTTTATTGTGTTCTGTTATTTTTGCCTGTCTTTTCGTAATAAATGGCACCTTTTGTCTGATACACTCCCTGCGTGTGTCTCCTATCCCTAAGGCGGTGTCATAGAAGACTTAGCTACGTTTGGAGACAGTGGGATCCGATCAGACTCAAACCGTTCCCAATGATCTGTATCCAGCTTTCCAAGCTTCATGCTCAGCTGGCCGAAGTAACATGGAACTCACGGAAAACCAGTGCTCACTGGTGTCCACCATGGTTGTGCTCTCACAGCATGTGTTTTAGTCTAACCAGTCCCTGGCTACCGCAGCCTCCATGCTTTTAGTTCCGCCCCCTTCCAGCTCTCTGCCGACCGTCATGTTCGCTTTACTTGAGATATTTGATGGTAACCCAGAGCTCTACAGGGGGGTTCGGTTGCAGTGCTTTACTTTAGCCTCCATCAGCCCAGCTCGGAATATGCTGGGTTGTCACTTATTGTCTCTTGCCTCTCATGCAGGGCACGAGACCACCGAAAGGTGGCAGCAGGTTCAAACCGGGACTTGTGACCAGTTCTTGGAGGCGCTCGGGGTAGTTTTTGGTTTTCCTGACAAGAGTGAACCAAACATCTCCGTAGTTCATTTGTTCAGTATGCCGAGGACTCAACTCACAGGCCTTCAGCCGGTACCTTACCTGCCATTTGCTGGATCCGCTGCTCACTGGCTGTCGGAGGGGTCCAGTTATAGCTAGGGCCAAGCTCAATGTTGGGTTCATTGTTCCAGTGCCTGTTCTGAGGTCATCCATTCCAGTGCCTGTGCCAAGGTCATCCGTTCCAGTGCCTGTGCCAAGGTCATCCGTTCCAGTGCCTGTGCCGAGGTCGTTGTCCCTTTCAGTGCCTGTGCCGAGGTCATCTGTTCCAGTGCCTGTGTCAAGGTCGTCGTCCCTTCCAGTGCCTGTGCCGAGGTCGTCTGTTCCAGTGCCTGTGCAGAGGTCATCCGTTCCAGTGCCTGTGCCGAGGTCGTCTGTTCCAGTGCCTGTGCCCAGGTCATCCATTCCAGTGCCTGTGCCAGAGTCGTCCCTTCCAGTGCCTGTGCCGAGGTTGTCCGTTCCAGTGCCTGTGCCGAGGTCGCCCGTTCCAGTGCCTGTGCCGAGGTCGTCCGTTCCAGTGCCTGTGCCGAGGTCGTCCGTTCCAGTGCCTGTGCCGAGGTCGTCCGTTCCTGTGCCTGTGCTGAGGTCACCTGTTTCCATGGCTGGCCAGAGGTTGTCCATCCCGGTTCCTGTATCTGAGGTTTGCTGTCTCTGAGCTTGGCCCTTACACTCCTTTCTGTCTCCCACCACCCACTCATGTCAGGTACGGGGGGGATCTGTCACACGTACATGCTCACCTGCATGCCCACTTTATCTATCTCTTTCTCTCTCTCTCTCTCTCTAACTTTCTATCAACCACACCTGTTTCTCATTTTCTAGTCCTTTCTCTCCTCCTATTTATACCCTCTTGCTTCTGACTCTCGTTGCTAAGTCTCGTCATCTCCACCTTGTTTCTAAGCCCCTTCTCTAGCACTTCTCAGTTATCGCATCCCTACCTTGCCTTGCTTCTTCCTGCCTCCTATTCGTTCATTTTTGTCTTTGACTAGTCTTTCTGCCATCCATGTTTCATTGTGTTCTGTTATTTTTGCCTATTTTTTTTTTTCGTAATTAACGCCACCTTTGGTCTGATCCACTACCTGCGTGTGTCTCCTATCCCTAAGGTGGCGTCATATGTACCAGCGTTTTCTGTTTCTTTATAAACTGTAAATTTAGATTGTTTACTTAATTTTGTTGTCCTAATAACTGATCAATTATTATCTATAAATAAATAAGTAACTGAATACATAAATAAGCTCTTGCTGTGAGGTCAGGCCGTGCTGAGAATAAACCAAGCGTAAAGTCGGTGACAGTGTTTTTCAGAAGCTTGTGGCTTCCTGGATTTCTGATAATGATCCACACACACATGGGCGAACGTTCCTCCTGCTGGTGTTTGGACGGAGACACAAGGCGGTGGTAAATTGTATCGTTGTTAATGAGGAGACGAATCAGAACCCCAAAGGCCTAATTAACACTGCTGGTTGCCCAATTAATCCATTAAGTTGTTTTGGCACTGTTGAGAGACCTGGAGCTGTGTGTCTTCCGTGTGTGTGTGTGTGTGTGTGTGTGTGTGTGTGTGTGTGTGTGTTGGGAACGGATCATGTTACAGCAAGTTACGGCATGTGATTGTCAGATTGCATATGCATCGCTGTGTAATTTGTACTGTATGTCTCCATTGTTTGTGTGTGTGTGTGTGTGTGTGTAAGTTTGTATATCATTACAAGGACCAAAATATATATATATATATATACAGTATATATAGTCAGAACTTTGCCTCCCAGTCATGGTAAACTGGTCTGTGAAGGACAGTAAGAACTACAGAAGATCCATTCTGGTGGATTTGGAGTAAGTTAGTAAAGAAGGGAGTAGTAGGGCATCCTCATACTTTTGGCATCGAACCAGAGCCTGTTTGTTGGAGCATGTTTGTTGCATCAGCAGATCGTCATTCCAGCTGGGAGCAGATCTACCTGAGGTCTTGTTGTTGGCCGTTTGCAGAACGGCCTGGCATTCATGTCAGTCTTTAATCTGGACTAATTAAACCTCTGCAGGCTTTAATGTTCTGGATTAAGGCGAGCCGGCGTCCTGATGTCCTGCGGCGATTAAAGCCTCGTGATGTTAGACTTGCATCAGCGCCTCGAGACTCCTTGTCTTTCTCCTCGGTTCAACGGGGAAGGCTTTAATTGCGACACAGCCTGAGAAACAGAGAAAAATAAAGGAGGTAATTGTGATCCCCAATCCCTCCCTGCAGCACTAATGAAATGTTCATGATTGCAAAAAGAAAAGCGCAACAAAGAACCCGACGTCGACCTTAAATCAAACAGCTACACGAGCTTTAGCACTGCAGGTCGACCTGATGTTTTATTATACACGACAAAGTCAGTGAAGGTCATGCAGGAGCAGCCGGCTCTGAATGTAGAACAGGGGATGTCTGAATAAAAAATAAGCACTGGGTCATTTTTACGTCCCACAGGACTGCAAAATAATCGTTGCTTGAAGGAGTAAGCATTAAATGAATTATTAAGCGCAGCATTGCCTTTTTTTCATTCTGATTACTTTCAGGCCGAATTAATTATTAGACAAGCTGCTAAAGCTCATCCGGCATCCGACCCAAGGTTGAAACGCGATCATCAGATTTAAACCGATGTTGCCACAAATAATGATTCATGCTAAGCTGTAATAAGATCTTAAATAGTCTGATACCCCGCGGTCCAAAATCCAGCGCTCTCTTCTCACTCCTCGCCCCTTTAATTAGTTTTCGAATTTGTTTCTGTCACTCATCAGGCTGTGAGCCGTTCTGATTTACATTCTTCTTCATTAACACTTTTAAAAAAAAAATAAAAGAAAGAATTCTGGGTTTGCTTGCTTCCTCCTCAAACAATGATTCCCAAATGTCTGCTTGTTATTTCCGAATCAGGGTCAGAGTTTTTTTTTATTTTTTTATTGTTTCTAATTTAAAGAAGAGCCCCTGAGTTCATGGGCTGCACTAATACGGAGCTGCTTCCAATATTGTAGCCTCCAGGCTATGTTTATTTTGTTTATTTTAAGCAGCTTTCATAAATATCTACTCCTATATCTCTATATAACTGATAAAATCTGGGGCAACAGTGGCAAGGAAAGTCCTTGGTACCGAGATGGGTGACAGAGATGTTAGTGTTAGGGTTGGTGTGAAACATTCAGGCAGGGTTCTTCTGGCATCAGAGCGCTGCTTCAGACTCCAGTGGCAATGCTTTACACCACATCTTGCTTATGGTGACGCTAATCTCTGGACGAAGGAATAAGAAACCATTAAAAATCAATGTTCCTCAAAGAAAGATTGGGAGGGATTTATATATTTCTCCCTCTACAGAGCATAATAACATTAAATGGTTCAAGGAATCTGGAGGAATTTCCTAAAAAGCCTAAACTGGAGACGGGTGATCTCTGCTCCCTCAGACAGCATTGCATCAAGAATCGTCATTCATCAATAGCTGATAGAACCACATGGGCAAGGGATTCCTTTATCAAACCTTTATCAAGCTCTACAATACAGAGTTACAGATAATACTTAAAATGTTACTGTCCAGAATTGGAGTCAAGTCAAGTCAGGTCTATTTATATAGCGCTTTTTACAATGGAGCATTGTCTCAAAGCAACTTTTCAAGGTTAGATTATCTCCTAATATCTACGTCCAATCCCAAATTGAGCAAGCCTAGGGCGACAGTGGCATTGGCATTAGCTATAGCAGCATAGGTAGGTAACACAGCCAAGAGGGATCACAAGAGACATCGGCGACCCCACGGGAGGCAGAAGACAGCAACCCAACGTCTCTGATCACCATAAGACACTTTGATTATGAACCCCCAGCTCTGCCCTTAGTCTATGACAAGGATGCACAAGTCAAGATCAAGAAGACCAAAGCCCAGTTCAGCCAGACCGCCCAGCCGACACTCCCAGCTAGCGGACAAGGCAGGCAGGCCAGACATGACTCCAGACTCCGGCCCCAGTGACCCGAGCCATGCATCCTGGTCTAAATCTAGTAAAAAGCCTGCGCAAATAAGTATGTCCTTAGCCTAGACTTAAAAATTTGGAGAGTGTCTGAGTCTCGAACGAAAGTGGAAAATTGATTTCATAGTTGGGGGGCCATGTATGAGAAAGCCTTTTCCCCTGCTGTGACTTTTTTAATTCTAGGAAATAAAATAAGTCCTCTACCCTGTGAACGAAGTAGATGAGTTGGATTGTAAAACTCTAAGAGTTCACTCAGATAATGTGGGGCCAATTGTTGCAGAGGCGGCCCGTATACGGGCCCGCTGGATCGTACTTTTTTTGCATTCTTAATAACTTAAAACATTCTTAATACACAGTCCAAAACACAACCTCAAAAGATTTAATACTATTATGACTACCTGCATACCGATTTTCAACCGTCTACATGCAGCCATTCGCCAGAAATCACATACCAAACACAGCTGTCCGCCATGTTTGTGTACAAAATATCCAACTATTTTGCCTTTTAAAATATACTTAGGATGTAAAATAACTTTTTATTTTATCATAGAAAATTCACTTACCATCTAAACAACTCCATGATATCGTTACATTGCCGATAAAACGTCAGTAAAGTCCTTTTTTGCATGCTTATGTCGTCCCATAAAAATCCATTTGTTCCAATGTAAGCTGTTCTTTGACTGTTTTTCATTCTACAAAACAAAGTTTCTCTTTTCCAAGGGTCCATGATATATCGCCTATGAGTGGTCTCTGCAAGTACTAAGTTCATTAGTTATTCAAGAGCTCGTAAAGTGTATTGGTGCAAGCTGTTTTCTACACCTCCTTTGGGGGACACCAGCAGCTAGAGTTCTTCTGTATCCCCGGAGCCAGAGTGCCGGACATTGTAACGAGTCTTTAGTGAACTCGAGAGCCGCAGATTCTCGAGAGATAGTTATTCATGTAGGGGGCTAATGATATACGCCTGCATCAGGTCAGAGGATTACTAAGGCTAATTTTGTAGAGGTGGTTAGTGTGGCGAAGGCGATGTCCGATGCTGTAGTGTGCTCTGACCCCCATCCCAATGCGGAGAGAGGTGACCAAGCCTACAGCAGGTTATGGTCGCTGAACTGCTGGCTGTCCAAGTGGTGCTCTGAAAAACAACGTGGGCTTTATAGACAACTGGACAGCCTTTGAGGGTAAGCCTGGCCTTTTAGGATGGGACGGTGTCCATCCCACTCGGGAGGGTGCTGCTCTCATCTCCCTGTAAACAGCGCCCATAGTCTTATGGCCCGATTGGTTAGGGACTGGACTATCCAGAGCAGGGGTCAGGCAGCAAGACAGACCGGCTTAACCAAACTGTCTGCTGGTAGCCATGCACAGTCACCAGAACCCACATTATTGAAACTGTGTGTGTTAACCGCATCTGCCCTAAACGTAACCGCTCTCAAAAAGTCTGTTTTAATAACCTCATTAGGTATAAACACAGATAGCTGCCAAAGAAATAACAACCTTAGACTAAAGCTAGGATTACTTAACATTAGCTCACTTACAAAACAAAGCAGTGATTGTAAATTAAATGATAAACACTGATAAACGCTTACCACGCTCTCTGTCTCACTGAAACTTGGATTAGACCTGATGAATATTTAGCCTTAAATGAAGCCTCACCTCCTGCGATACGGATACAGTCATGCTAGTCGCCCTCGTCCCTAATGGTTGGGGGAGAGGCATAGCCACAATTTTTGACAAAGAGTTAGGTGTTACAGCTAAATCCCATTACAAGGGGGGACTAATTCTTTTGAACATACTGATTCTTAATGTGACTGATCCATCGTTATGGAAGTCAAAACCACACGCTTTTTCAGCTTATCACTATTTACCGCCTGCCTGGTCCCTATTCAGAATTTCTTCAGGAATTTGGCTAACTTTCTTTCTTGCTTACTTACTGTCAACAGATAAGGCTTTAAATTGTAGGTGATTTCAATATTCACTTTGACAATGAAGCAGCGGATCAACTTAAAATTGCTTTCGAGTCCATCTTAGAATCCATGGGTATCACTCAGAATGTGATGGGGGACCAACCCACCGCTGTAATCATACTTTAGATCTAATATTAACATTTGGTATCAATATAGATAACCTTGATGTTTTCCCTCAAAATGATTCGATTTCAGATCACTATCTTTTAGTATTTGAGCTATCTCTAATAAATAAAATCCTTCTGCCTTGTTATCACACCAAGCGCACTATCACATCTGCTTACACCAGCTGTGTTTATTAAAAACCTACCAGACATAAAATTTAATACACCTACGGAGATCAATCATCTTGAGTGTGAAAATGAGCAATTAGAATGGGTGCTTCGCTCAGCCCTGGACACGACTGCCCCTGCTAGGGTCAAACGTTATTAGGGAAAAAAAGGCTAGCACCATGGTATAATGACCACACCTGTACCTTAAAGCAAAGAACATGGCATTTAGAGCGGCAAGTGGAAACATAGTAAATTGGAGGTGTTTAAGATTGCTTGGAGGGTCAGCATGGCAGAGTATAAGCATGCCCTCCACTAAAGCTAAAGCTGCATACTTCTTTTCAATCATAGAGAAAAATAAGAATAATCCAAGATTTCTCTTTATGACAGTCTCCAAATTAACAAAAAATCACACAGAAAGTGACTCTCCCATTCTGTGTAATTTTAACAGTCCATGACTTTCTTTAATGATAAGATAGAAAACATTAGGCATAAAACCCAATGCTCATCACATCACCAAATTGTTCAGCAACCTTCCAGATGCAGCACTTGTGAAGACATCTGTTCAATTAGCCGTAAATTCAAGATTAGAATCTTTTACCCCAATTTACTAATACTGAACTATCCGCACTGATCAGCTCGTCTAAAGTCATCAACATGTTTGTTAGATCCAATTCCTACACGTCTACTCAACCAAGTACTTACCTAGTGTTATAGAGCCAGTGTTAGTTATTTTAAATTCATCCCTTACCTTAGGTTATGTGCCCAAATCCTTTTAAGTCTGCCGTTGTCAAACCACTGATGATTAAAAAAAGCCAATCTTGACCCTTGTGTGATATCTAATTAATAGACCCCAATTTCAAATCTACCGTTTCTGTCCAAAAAATCTTAGAAAAAGCCGTCTATCAGCAGCTCTGTAGTTACCTCCAAAGGAATGAAATTTATGAAACATTTCAGTCTGGCTTCAGGCCCCATCATGAGTACTGAAACAGCATTACTTAGGGTACTAAATGACTTGTTAATGTCCTCAGATAAGGGATGTGTTTCTTTTCTTGTTCTGTTAGATTTAAGTGCAGCAATTTGACACTATAGATCATGATGTTTTTACTAAAACAGACTAGAAAAATACTGGTAGGTATTAAGGGATCAGCACTTTCTTGGTTTAAATCCTACTTAACTGACCGGTACCAGTTTGTTTCATATAAATAATCTAAGGTTTAAGCTCTCAAAAGTGAAGTATGGCGTGCCTCAGGGGTCAGTAGTGCTTGGCCCGCTTTTATTTTCTCTTTACATGCTGCCACTAGGCTCAGTTATTCGTAAAACATGGCATTAGTTTTCCACTATGCAGATGATACACACAGCTGTACATATCAGCCAAAAAACTAATGAACAGCCTTACAATCAACAAAATCGAGGACTGTCTAAAGGAAATAAAAGGTTGGAATGTTATTTAATTTTCTCTTACTTAACTCAGATTAAAAACTGAGGTTCTAATAGTAGGACCCAAGGCTGTGAGAGACAGGTTGGCTACATCTATCCTAAATCTAGATGGCTGTCCAGTATTGCCCAGTCCGTCTGTAAAAAAACTTAGGTGTCACATTTTGATTCAGATCTCTCCTTTG
Source organism: Ancistrus triradiatus (assembly GCA_025084515.1). Classification (NCBI taxonomy): domain Eukaryota; kingdom Metazoa; phylum Chordata; class Actinopteri; order Siluriformes; family Loricariidae; genus Ancistrus; species Ancistrus triradiatus. The sequence goes on along the minus strand of JAJAGP010006363.1, from coordinate 10,153 downwards.
ATGCGCACATTAGCAGCATCACTCGAATTGCTTTCTTTTCAATTACGTATAATATCGCTAAACTTAGAAATATCCTCTCTTTTAATGATGCAGAAAAGAAAAAAATTGTTCATGCGTTTATAACCTCAAGGTTGGATTACTGTTAACGCCTTACTTACTGGATGCTCTAGTAAATCTATAAATAAAACGTCAGTTAGTTCAAAACGCAGCTGCCCGAGTGCTAACTCGAACTAGAAATTTGATCATATCACTCCTGTTCTATCATCACTACACTGGTTACCAGTCAAATTCCGCATTGATTACAAAATACTTCCTTATAACTTATAAAGTCTCTACATGGCCTGGCCCCACATTATCTGAGTGACCTCTTAGAGTTTACAATCCAACTCGTCTACTTCGTTCGCAGGTGCCGGACTTCTTTTAGTTCCTAGAATTAAAAAAAGTCACAGCAGGGGGAAAAAGGCTTTCTCATACATGGCCCTCCAACTATGGAAATAAACTACCCACTTTCGTTTCAAGATTCAGACACTCTACAAAGTTTTTAAGTTCTAGGCTAAAGACATACTTATTTACGCAGGCTTTGACTAGATTTAGACCGGGATGCATGGCTTGGGTCGCTGGGGCCGGAGTCGGGAGTCATGTCTGGGCCTGCCTGCCTTGTCCGCTAGCCGGGAGGGTCGAGTGGGCGGTCTGGCTGAACTGGGCTTCAGGTCCTCGTGATCTTGACTCATGCATCCTTGCCTTAGAATAAGGGCAGAGCTGGCTGGGGTTCATAGTCAAAAGAAGTCTTATGGTGATCAGAGACGTTGGGTTGCTGTCTTCTGCCGCTCGTGGGGTTGCCAATGTCTCATGTGATCCCTCTTGGCTGTGTTTCCTACCAGTTCTCCTCTTTCTAGCTTTCTAGTTATGCTGCTATAGCTAATGCTGCCGGGGTCTTATGCTACACTTGGCATCAGTGATTGACATGGCATCAGTGATTGTTAATAAACACTCTTAAATCAATAACTAATTAGATTTTCTGTTTTCTCTCTGAGCTGTGTTCGGCAGTTCCGGCCCCACAACATTGGATGTTCATCTGCTGTAGCTTCCAGTCAAGCTGCTTCTGTCATCAGCTCCAGCCCCATCATACCCGGGCCACTTAATGTCGATGTGAATACTTCACATTTTATTCGACCATGACTCCATGACTTTAGTTTTGCTCTTAGATTTATCATCATACCTGGGCCACTTAATGTCGATGTGAATACTTTCACATTTTATTCGAACTTTTGACTCCATGACTGTAGTTTCGCTCTTAGATTTATCATCATACCTGGGCCACTTAATGTCGATGTGAATACTTCACATTTTATTCGAACTTTGACTCCATGACTTTAGTTCGCTCTTAGATTTATCATTTACGCCGCCCAAGGAGGTTGGGTCCCTTTTTGAGTCTTGGTCCTCCCAAGGTTTCTTCCTAGAACTAGGGAGTTTTTTCTTGGCACTGTCGCCCTAGGCTTGCTCAATTTGGGATTAGACGTAGTTATTAGGAGATAATCTAAACTTGCTTGTAAAGTTGCTTTGAGACAATGCTCCATTGTAAAAAGCGCTATATAAATAAATCTGACAAATCTGACCTCCCCCCATTCACACAAGCTGGCCTACGGCTAGAGAATCTATGCAAATCTCTGGGTCTGTGTAAGCGCTGAAGGACAGAGTTGTGTTCCAATGGACAGCTAAGAGTCTACGGTTTCTATAGAGACCAACCATGACAAGATCACACACACAGAGCGGGTAGGGGAGTGGTTGAAATCTCCATTCACAGCCTTGCTGAACAATGCAGAGGCCTCTTCTGCTTGATTTATTCAGATAAAAAACAAAGACTAATATTTGTTTGTGCTATTACAGAAGACATAAAAAACTTTTAGACGAATTTTGAGACGAATGGTAACCCTTGGTAAAAACCTGTGTAACTCTTGAAAACTTTGTTGTATCTGTTCCAAATTTTGGATTTAGCTTTACAGGTCCCTGCTGAAACAGAAAATGTATAGCATGGAAAATGATCAATCACCAGCATCCACACACAAATTATAAACTAAAAAATTAAAGGCGTTTTTTGATTTTCGACATTTTTTTTTTTTTTGCATTTAATCTTCCCAAATGTAACCTAAATGATGAAACTATTAGACTGGAGGTGAATAAATATGTTGGCCCAAGTGTTTACTTCAATTTAAGCCCTGAATGATCATTGTGCTATATGTAAAGCTTAAAATAACCAGTGTTTAAATGTAATAGTGCAAATTGCTTGACAATGAGTTTTTTCATTCAATTACAGCAGCATAGGGTTTTAAGGAATGGGTGTGATCATTATACCATGGTGCTAGCCTTTTTTCCCTAATGCGTTTGACCCAAGCAGGAGCAATCGTGTCCAGGGTTGAGCAAAGCACACATTCTAATTGGTCATTTACACACTCAAGATGATTGATCTCCGTAGGTGTATTAAATTTCAAGTCTGGTAGGTTTTTAATAAACTCAGCTGGAGTAGCAGATGTGATAGTGCGCTTGGTGTGTTAACGAGGCAGAAGGATTTTATTTAATAGAGATAGCTCAAATACTAAAAGATAGTGATCTGAAATCGAATCACTTTGAGGGAAAACATCAAGGTTATCTATATTGATACCAAATGTTAATATTAGATCTGAAATATTATTACAGCGGTGGGTTGGTCCCATCACATTCTGAGTGATACCCATGGATTCTAACATGGACTCTGAGTTGACTCTGGGGTGAAACTTTACACAGTCGAACTCAGGGATTGTGCTCAGACAGTAATCAGTATAACAGATCTTTTTTGAAAGAAATGAAAAAAGAAAGAAAGACAGAAAGAAAGAAAGAAAAAAAGAAAAAGAACAATTAAGTAATAAATACTTGAGTTATCAAAAAATAAACAAACAAGCAAGCAACAAAAGTAAAAAATGTAGTAATAAATAAATGAATTGTGTAAAAAGAACAAAAAAAAGAAAGTTATGCACAAATCTAGTAAATAATTGATTCATGAGAAAGAAAGAAAGAAAGAAAGAAAGAAAGAAAGAAAGAGAGGCAGAAATGCCGTAGCAAATAAATCAGTTATGACAAAGAAATTGGACGTTGCCGTGTGCTCCGGACCAAAGATGAAAAGGACCATCCAGACTGTTATGAGGAACAAGTCCAAAAGCCTGGCTCTGTTATGGTATGGGGACAGGTCAGGGCCTTGGCAAAGGTCATTTCCACTTCTGCAGAAAAGGTCACTGAGATTTTAAAGCAACATAAGCTACCTCAAAGACAACATCTTTAACAGGGACGTCCATGCATTTTTAAACAAGACAGAATACAAACAAAACCACATGCTGCACACATTACAAAGGCATGGCTGTGGAAGTAGAGGGTACGGGTACTGGACTGGCCAGCCTGCAGTCCTGACCTGCCCCCGATAGAGATTGGGTGGAGAATATAGAAACGAAAAACACCTTAGGACAGATAGATTGTTTATTAACAACTGAAATGACGTTGAAAAAACATGGAATATCGCTTTCTGATTTGGGGTTGTTCCTGCTCCTAGGTTTGTTCTGAGGCTGTAAGTGTGAGAGCTTAAGTGTGTGTGTGTGTGTGTGTGTGTGTGTGTGTGTCAGTGTGTCAGTGTGCGTCAGTGTTAATCCTGTATAACAGCATGCGTGAGGTTCTCCATACGATCCACTGCCAGCAGCAATACAATCTCTTTCATTCTGCATGGTGTGTGCACTTCTTGTGAACTCATTGTTTGTGGAGGGTGAGATGGGGAATCTGGGGCTGCAGATGCTTTTCTGTACACAAATGGATTTAACATTAATCCCTGCATTGCTGTGAGAGACAGAAACACACTCTGCTTCTAACGTGTGTGTAGATAGGTATGTGTATAAATATATATGTAGTGCTCGTTTCGGTTCTTTATTTTCCCTCTCCTTTTTATTTAGTCTCGATTTGAAAGTCCGTGCCGCTCTCTGACTGTGTTTGACTGGCGCTGACATTTGGTGGACGTGGCATCCGCGGTGTCAGCAGAATTCTTTTTTCTTCATGCTCTGTCTCCATCTCCGTGCCCTCCTCAGATGTTCAGTCCTCTCCCATTAGCTGTCTATCTGTTTGCCCTTTACAGTCTGGGGCGGTTCGAGTCTACTCGGGTTATGTTCTGATAAAGCGTGTAAGGAAGAGCTTGTTTCACTCCTTATTGCCCAGAGCTTAGCACTGAAGGTTTACAACTTTATCTAGACCAGAAACTTGAGGGCAGAGCCCATGCCCTTTGGACATCTTTCAACAAAAGTAACGGAATCACAAAGAGAAAAAATAGAAAAAAATACCATTGAGTGGACAGATCGAACCGATACTTTTGTCCACATGTGTGTTTGTCTCCCAATACTTTTGGTCATGTAGTTTTGTGTCCTAATACTTTTGGCCACACATGGGTTTATATGGGTTTGGATATAAAAGGTTTTGTACTCTGTTATACTGCAACTCCAGTACTGGATTTAATTGTAGTTTTCCTCATATGTAAAAATCTGAAAATATATCCTGAAGAGAAAACTTAAAAATAAAGTGTCTTTAACATTTACGTAATTTTTTGCAGCAGATTAAAGGTTATTTGGTTATTTTGGCTTCATTTCAGCAAAATCCAGCTTAGTTTCTTTATATTCTGGTACAAACACTAAAACCTAATCTTATTCAGTCTTACTCACAGGATGACTGTCCTTTTTCCTCACCCCTGGGGTTCTAGACTCGCCCCTTTAATCTGCGTTTTGACCGTTCTTTATAAATCAAACTGAAGTGACGTGTCATGTGCATGCACAACTTCCCGACCAAAAAGCACTTAAATAAAGCAAAGGCAAGGCTTCATCATTTCCCTGTGAGTCATTTTCATTTTACCTTCTAAAACAGAATATTATGGGATAGTGAAATAAGCGGCGGCTTGTTTGGATTAGCTTCCATTCAGCAAACATTTACATCTGGAAAAGACAGAATGCACACCAACAGAGGTCATCTCAGTACCCACGCCAGGGCAAGCATGGAATACCCATGAAGCAATGACATACAAAAGGTGTGTGTGTGTCTGTCTGTCTGTCTGTCTGTCTCCGGGCGTTTGTGAGACGTTGTGTGTGGAGGATTTAGCTTCGCCTCTGTGCTGGTGGAAATTCATGCCACATTTCAGTCTGAATGTACTTTGCCACAGGCTAGAGGAAATTTAACAGAGCAGCCCCCATCACTCTTCGTCCTCACTGTGGTGGTGATCTATTCTGAAACATCAGGTGCAATGCAGGGGGAGACCTAGAGAGAGCGCTGCATCAGAATAGGGTGACACAATAAAACCTAGATGCTACATAGATAACAATGTACTGTTTGTCTATTGCTATGTTTTTGTGTTTCACGTGTGGGTTTGTGTCTCAATACTTTTGGCTACACATGGGTTTGTGTCCCAATACTTTTGGCTACATGTGAGCTTGTGTTTCAATGCTTTTGTCCACATATGTGGGTTTGTGTTTCAGTATTTTTGATCACGTTTGTGGGTTTGTGTCTCAATACGTTTGCCACATGTGGGTTTGTGTTACAATACTTTTGGCCAAATAGGATAAACAATAAATCATATCTACTCCAAAACGTATCTACTTCCCACACCACACAGTGTGATTATCTATGTTTGTACCGTATCTGTACATTCAGTTTTTCAGGTTGTAGAGCAGAAGCAGAAGATGGAGGACATTAGGCCATATTAATGCAGAGCGTGATGCTGGATGTTCACTTTGCTCAGGCTTTGGTTGTATTATTTGTAAGTGCTGCAGTTGTATCAGCATTAAGTGCAGCTCTATTCCTGTGTGTATACGCCTCAGAGGCTGAATAAATCCTCTTTTCTTTCTTATTTTCTTTCTCGCTGTTTTTTTTTTCTTTTTCTCCCATGAGGTGCACTTAGTTAACAATCCCCTAAACTCATCCATTCACAGAGCCGGCTAAGAGAAAACTCTCAAGCTTCTCCTCACTGAAGCGAGAGGACATTCAGATCGCTTTCTGTTTATCTTCGACCACATTGTTTTTTACAGAGAATCAGACGAGAGACTTCAGAGAAAAAAACATCCAAACCCCTGGTGCTGTACTGATGATGGCACTATCCTCATCAATAGTGAGCATTTTCATTGAGAGCAAAACTGTTGGAAAGGGTGATGATCACAAATTAATCTTCCAAACATGTGTTTGTGTCCCAATATTTTTGACCTTGTGTGGGTTTGGATCCCAATATTTTTTGTCACATGTGACAAAGTGTGTCCCAATACCTTTGGCCATGTGGGTTTGTGTCCCAATACTTTTGGCCATACAGGTTTGTGTCCCAATACTTTTGGCCATGCGGGTTTGTGTCCTAATACTTTTGGTTATGCGGGTTTGTGTCCCAATACTTTTGACCATGCGGGTTTGTGTCCCAATACTTTTGGCTATGCAGGTTTGTGTCCCCAATACTTTTGACTATGCGGGGTTTGTGTCCCAATACTTTTGACCATGCGGGTTTGTGTCCCAATACTTTTGGCTATGCAGGTTTGTGTCCCAATACTTTTTGACTATGCGGGTTTGTGTCCCAATATTTTGATCAAGTGGGGTGTGTCTCAATACTTTTGGACATGCAGGTTTGTGACCCAATACTTTTGGGCCATGCGGGTTTGTGTGTCCCAATACTTTTGGCCATACGGGTTTGTGACCCAATACGTTTGGTCAAGTGGGCTGTGTCTCAATACTTTTTGCCATGCGGGATTTGTATCCCAATACTTTTGGCCATGCGGGTTTGTGTCCCAATATTTTGATCAAGTGGGGTTGTGTCTCAATACTTTGGGACATGCAGGTTTGTGACCCAATACTTTTGGCCATGCGGATTTTGTATCCCAATACTTTTGGCCATGCGGGTTTGTGTCCCTGTGTTCTAATACTTTTGGCTATGCGGGTTTGTGTCCCAATACTTTTGGCCATGCGGGTTTGTGTTCCCAATACTTTTGGCCATGCGGGGTTTGTGCCCCAATACTTTTGGACATGCAGGTTTGTGTCCCAATACTTTTGGCCATGCGGGTTTGTGCCCCAATACTTTTGGCCATGCAAGTTTTTGTGTCCCAATACTTTTTGGCTATGTGGGTTTGTGTCCCAATATTTTTGGCCATGTGGGTTTGTGTCCCAATACTTTTTGACCTTGTGTAGGTTTTTGTGCCCAATACTTTTGACGTTGTGTAGGTTTGTGTCACAATACTTTTGTCCATGCAGGTTTTGCAATTAATCTTCCAAACTCAAAATATTTTTTTATGGAGTCACTGTACCAAAACAGGTACCTTTAATGAACAGTTCCATAATTATTTATATCAACGAATAATAAAAAAAAAAAAAAACAGCCTGATGTTGATTCGAGCTGTGCAGAGAAGGTTTTCTTTCCTTCCTGATAAAGGAGCTCAGAGGAAGACAGAAAACTCGATGCCGCTTCTGGACATGGTTAATATAAGGCTTTGTTTTCTAAAGTAACATTTTAAGTGGCATTTGTGAATGCAATGTAAATAGTTTTTTAGTTATTTGATGGCGTTACTAGCAATAAATTGCCCCGAATGTGTTGCAGGCCTGAAATTCAGGGATGTATGTTTATTAACAAATAAAATAAAGGAAATATTTTGAGTTCATACTGTCTGTTACTGTTTTAATGCATTTTCTGTACTGTTCCAACTTTCCTATGATTTGTAGCTGTATAACAGCCTGTCGTGTTTTCGAGCTATGCAGAGTTGGAAAATGTTTTCTGTCCTTTCTGATAAAGGAGCTCAGAGGAAGACTTTTTTAATCTGTCGGATGCTGCTGAGAGTAAATAAATTAGACGCTCTCTGAGAGGAAACATCGACGAGTTCTTTAAGCGGCACTCCGAGTTCCATTGAAAAGCGTTCGGGTTGCGTTTAAGCTCTATTCAGACGGTGACTTAGCTAAAGCGTATTAGCACGAATCCTCTGACATTTCTGACTCCCAGTGTGATGAAGTTGGGGTTTTTATAACATCGCTCCTTTTAAAGCCGGCACGGATCGTAAATAAGCTCTCCGATTTCACTACAGAGGAAGCACAGAGATGCTAAATGTAATTTAATCTCCGTCCACACAGAGCCGCAGACGAACGGCTATGCTTTCCAAAAAAGCTTCATCATGGCCTCGTTATGCGCTTCCTCTCCAAACGGCGGCGAACTGATCTGACACTTGCTGATGATAGATCGTGTTCCGAGCGCAGGGAAACACGGTTGTGTTTGGTTGGCATTAGAAATCCGACGCCGAAGCCAGGGCCTGTGTGGCCTGTTAGAATCCGAACAAACAGCTAATGAGGTTTGGCAGGAAGCGCTAATGAGGAACCCGCTGAAAAACTGGCACAGATTAAGCCGGAATTATGTTAATACTGACGTGAATGACACAACACGAGCGCGACAAGTATGAGCACACATGCCAACTTGTCTCAAGCCAAACTCAGATCGGTTTCAGTTCAGATCCTGGATAGTTTGATTAGATTCATTAAATGCAATCAGTGTGAGATTTAAAAAAAAATGGTCGAAGGATTTCAAATGAAATAGTTTCGCTCTGTAGAGCTCCTAATCACAATCAGAATGATTAAACCAGAACAGGAATCAGATCTGACCTATAATATCCCGTACTCGAACAACACGGCAGGTTCTAGTAATTATCTGAGGAAAGGTTGCTGATAGCATGAGGTAAATACCGGGCTGTGTAGCGCCCCCAGAGGGGAAGTAATGACATCTCACAATGTGTTCAGTACCACATAAAAACAACTAGAGCTTATAAAACACCCACATACTACAACTATAGCCTCTAATTAATACCTATAGATTATAAAACACCTACAGAAAGACTACAATCTACAGATCATAAAACATCTACAGACTATAAAACACTTACAAAATATAAAAACACATACAGACTATAAAACTTTTATACTAAAAACAACACTTACAGTCTATAAAAGCAACAACACCAGTTGTTAAACTATTGGCAGAAAATAAACTCAACTACAGTTCAGAAAAAAAAACACTTGCAGATTATAAAACAACTGCAGAATTAATAAAAAACACATACAGAATATAAAACACCTACAGAATATAAAAACAGCTACAGAATAACAAAACAGCTACAGAATATAAAAAACACCTACAGACTATAAAAGCACCTACAAAATAAAAACACAAATACTATAAAAACACCTACAGAATAAATAAACAACTAGAAAATTTAAACAAACATGTAGAGACTCCAAAAATACCGACAGCATTTAAAAAGGAACACATACAGACCATAAAAAACACTTACATAACTTAAAACACCTACAGACTATAAAAACACCTACAGAATAAAAAAAACATACAGACTATAAAACAACTACAGACTATAAAAACAACTAAACACCTACACCATTTAAAAAGAAACACTTACAGAATATAAATACCTACAGAATTTAAAAAATGCCTATAGACTATAAAACACCTACATAATAAAAAACACCTACATACTATCAAAATACCTACAGTTTTCAAAAAACGCATGCAGACTATAGAAACACCTACACAATAAAAACACCTACAGACTATGAAACAACTAATAAAAAAAATGCATAGACTATAAACACATACAAAATAAAAAAAAACACATAGAGGCTATAAATATACCTATAGAATGAAAAAAAACACACACAAACTACAAAATCAGCTAAAAAAATCACATAAAGCCAATATAAAGATCTACAGAATTAAAAAAACACATACAGACTATAAAACACCTACATAATATAAAAACAACTAAACAATTTAATCAAACACCTACAGACTATAAAACACTTAGAGCATTTAAAAAGAAACACCTACAGACTATACAATAACTAGTTTTTTAGTGACGTTTTGTATTAACACTTTAATCTAGCATTGCATTGGACCATCGGCTGCAGCTGAACCATATCTTCACTCGGCACCCCACAACACCACCCGAAGCTAAGTACCTTTAATTCATTAATTGTATTAACATGGCTTCTGCTGTGCTTGTTCCCTGTGCCGAGTGTGGCATGTTTAGCTATTCTTCCTCCGTCATTAGTGTAAATTTTACTTGTGATAGGTGTAGGC
>JAJAGP010006362.1:0-22429 GCA_025084515.1 Ancistrus triradiatus | reverse complement strand
ACATGTAAAAGCCATTGCATAAAAATATTTTGGCCTTTAATAGGTAGTAAAGCATGAATTTGCAAGGCTTTTTGCACAAATTATTTTCAAAATGCATTTTTTTCACAACACAGTAGAGAAACTTACATCAATTTTCAGTGGGAACAGTGTTGTTGGTCTCCCTTTTTTGCCAGTGCATCGAAGTCTGGAGTAAGTTTTGTTGTGGCAATTCTCAGTATAGATCTGAGGTGTTGGTCTGTTAACTTGGATCTGTGGCGGGATTTGTTGACGTTCATGACATACAATGTATTCTTTGAAAACCGCAACCGTTTCTTGGCATATCAGACATACAGCAGTTGATCGGACTTCAGTGAAAAAATATTTAGTTGTCCACTCTTTATTAAACACTCGGCACTCACTGTCCACTTTTCTTTTCTTTGGTCCGCTCATTTTTATGGAAGGGTTCAAATGGAAAAGCGTAACCAAGAGAGTAGATACACCAAACAAAGGACAATGTATATTGAGTATGCCATCTATCGAGGAATTGCAGGGAAAATACAAAATTAATGAGGTTTATTAATATTACACTCACTCATTTAATATAACGATAGAATTTAACAAGTTTGGCGGGCTGGATTAAAAAGCCCAACGGGCCGTAGTTTGCCCATGCCTGGTCTAAGGCAAGGATGCACGAGTCAAGATCAAGAGGACCGAAGCCCAGTTCAGCCAGACTGCCCACCCGACACTCCTGGCTAACAGACGGGGCAGGCAGGCCAGACATGACTCTAGACTCCAGCCCCAGTGACCCGAGCCATGCATCCCAGTCTAAATCTAGTCAAAAGCCTGCGCAAATAAGTATGTCTTTAGCCTAGACTTAAAATTTTGGAGAGTGTCTGAGTCTCGAACGAAAGTGGGAAGTTTATTCCATAGTTGGGGGGCCATGTATGAGAAAGCCTTTCCCCTGCTGTGACTTTTTTTAATTCTAGGAACTAAAAGAAGTCCTGCACCCTGCGAACAAAGTAGATGAGCTGGATTGTAAAACTCCAAGAGTTCACTCAGGTAATGTGGAGCCAGGCCATGTAGAGCTTTAGAAGTTATAAGAAGTATTTTGTAATCGATGCGGAATTTAACTGGTAATCAGTGCAGTGATGATAGAACAGGACTGATATGATCAAATTTTCTAGTTCGAGTTAGCACCCAGGTGGCTGCATTCTGAACTACCTGAAGTTTATTTATAGATTTACTAGAGCATCCAGTAAGTAAGGCGTTACAGTAATCCAACCTTGAGGTTATAATCGCATGAACCAGTTTCTCGGCATCATTAAAAGAGAGGATATTTTTAAGTTTAGAGATATTACGCAATTGAAAGAAAGCAATTCGAGTGATGTTGCTAATGTGCGCATCAAAGGAGAGATCTGAATCAAATGTGACACCTACATTTTTTACAGATGGACTGGGCAATACTGGACAGCCATCTAGATTTAGGATAGATGTAGCCAGAGCCGGCTGTCCATCTGCTGCGGTGACTCGACGACCAGTGGGGAGATTGGTGCAGGGCATCTTCCAGGTGGAGACCACGTGGTCAGTGATGAAGTTCCCCTGGGCGATAAAGTTCTCCCAGAATCAATAAAGGCTGTAAGAGGAATCTCTGCATGAGCTAAGTGCAGTAATATGAGCAGCATGAAAGAAGGAGGGAAAGGTGGTTGACTCACTCGAGGTGTGCATGCTATGGCCCCAGCACATGCACCAGCAGATGTGGCAGGAGGTGCGAGATCACAATTGGAGTGCCGGTGCCAGTTGGATTTACAGTAACATCAGAGGCCTTGTTCGAATCAGTGTCAATGCTCCTCGGAGGAGAGGTGGGTACCGGCGAGTTCCATGGGCTCTAGAGAAGGCGAGGAATTCCCCAGGGCTGAAGTATGCGCAGATTGGGGGGCTGCCTTGTTCCAGCCACTCTGGGCCACCATACGGAATTCAAGGGCATTCTTGGCCAGCCTGCGGAGGACTGGAGGGAAGCGGAACTGAAGCTATGGAGATCGTGGGGGATGAGGACGGAATAAGCTGTGACATGCGCTGTGAGAGCGTGTCCACGGTAGGTACCAGCGAGCAAAGTGAACACTAGTTTTCTGTGACGGCTTGCGTTATCTCATTCAGCTGAGCACGAAGCTTGGAGAACTAATGTACAAATGCCAAATCTGAGTCAGGATCTGATCCAGGGACCGCTGCCTCCGAAGTCAGAGAGGAAGATGAACAATGACCGATAAAACAGTTAAGAAACGAGGTAGAGGCCAAGTGACTTAGCGAAGAGACAAGAGAGAGAGGGTATAAATAGGAGAAGGGAAAGAAATGAGAAGATGGGCAACAGGTGGAGATGATTAGAAAGTAGGAGAAAGAGAATGTGGTAGAATGCGGGTGTGGTCCGCTGGGCTGGTTGCGGGTGTGACAGAAGCTGGAATATTGCTGTAAGAATTTGATTACGTTTGGCCACAAGAACATCAGGTTAGGTCAGGTACTGATTCTGGATGATCAGGCAGGATTACTCCAACTCATTCCAGTAGTATTAGTTAGAGCTCCATGTCTAACAGTGAATGCACTTCTACTGCTCCACAACCCAGTGGTCGTGGATTTTTACATCCCTCTAGCATAATCTAGTACTGAACATAATGATTTCAGGTGTGTGTGGTACATTTTAATATCTCCTGTCAGTTTTAACATTGTAATGCCAGTGTGAGCATTGTGCTTAAAGAAGTGCACCTTAGAGAAGCTTAGTTATTAGGTGCACCCAGATACTTTTGGATAAGGTGTAACAGGTATTCTGATGCTCTGTATTATGCCATTAAAAAAATACCATACCAAAATATCAGGGAAGGAAGCTTTGCTAATAGCTCCCCCGTATTAGACACCCAAAACAGCACAGACACCATTACTAGCCATAAAGGCATATTAATAAATATTACTAAAATATTCTGAGCATTTATACCTCAAAAGACAGTAGTGGCTATTTTGTCCATATACTTTATGAACGGCATCTCATCTCCCCAAGTCAGCTGTTTTTACATCACGTTGGTTATTACTATGACAACAACAGAGGTGGTGTTCAGCTCTGAAAACATGAAAGAAGCGGCACCAAGAGAATAGTCACTGCAAGCAAAATAAAACTCATGCTATTTGTGACAAATGTGTAGCATTAATAGCTGGATTAAAGTTTCCAGACTCTCTATACCCTCTGTTCAACCCTTGTCAAGCCATAAAACTTTGTGACACGTTGGAATACAATGGCCCTCTCTGGACAGGATCTTACCCCCACTAAGTGAAGGCCCAACATCTGGACAAGACTCTGGCTTAACGGGCCAGATAAACACCTTTTTTCTCAAAACAACAGAAGAAACTTAGGACATGGCCAAGCCCAGATAACCTGTGCATCATATCATAAACTAAGTCCATGTGTCAACCTTAAAAGGGGGTTTCAACAGTCCAGGCCACCAAATTCCTCAAATTTCTCTCCAAATGTTACTTTTACGACACTTTTTCGCAGCCGGCCTGGCGCCAGAAAGACTGGCCTGGATTTACGACACCAAGAAACTATCACCTTCCTTTTAAGAGCCAAACTTTAGTAATGGTATTCAACTTTTGCTGGGAACAGATTATCTTCACCGGAACCTTTTAATTAGATAACACATGATATTTGCTTCATAATAAGTCTAAACACCCCTATGTGTACTTCACTATTCCATACAAAGAATGGATCAGGGATATTTTTCATATCCACATATATAATTGTATGTATATGCATGTTACTGATTTATCATGTAATTTCATCTCTATTTGGTTAATGTTTTAGTATAATGATCATTTTTATACGTAATATGGTCCAGTTGTGCTATACTAGAGGTTATGATTAGAAATAACAGCTGTTTTTTTTCTATACGTATCGATCGCTCGGGTTTTATACTGTTCATACTTATAAAGAACCGAAATGAAGTTGTATTTAGAATGTACTATTTCCTACATCTTGTATCGATCGTATTATTATGTGTTTAAGGAATAGCAAATGTATGTGCTGTAGTTAGAATGATTTAACGATGTTCTAGGTTATCAATTCAAGGTGCCTTTGATCATCTGAACCTTTCAACAAAGTCTGCATCTAAACTTGTAATTTTGAACATTTTTGGTTATTATTTGATACTTTTAATCACCTTTAGATATGTAGGAATATATTAATCCAAGTTAGAACGTCTGTGGCTCATATGGTGAAATAAGACACAACCACGATAGGAAGGATTGACTGAGGAGTCAGCTTCTCATTGGCTAAGCAAGGGCAACTCCTTGTGCCTCGCCTCCAGCCGCTTACGATCCGGAACATTCAAAAGCAACGTGGCCCGACCGCATGGTAAGCTAGCTTCAAGTCTTGTGTGTTTGTTTTGTTCTCTTTGTTCTTCAAGTCTTTTCTTTGTCTTTTAAAGTTTCAGCTCTTTTTGTCAGCCTTTTGTTATTCGTTTTGCTCAAGTTTTCACGTTTATTTTACAATAAGTTTCCTGTGTCCAGCAGCCTTGAGTAGTTCGGTATCGCGGAATTAGAAGATAGTTAAAAGATCAACCAGACTCGAAGCTCTACCATTCTCGTACAATCCAAGTTTTCCGAGTTTTTGTTGAATCTCGTGGCGCTAGAACATGTTTGACTCCACCTTTATCTGTGGCCAAGATAGAATCCGAGTCGCAGGCCCACAAGTCGAGGTCAGAGACCCCGGATCACCAACAACTTGGAAGAAAGCCAAACCGGAGTTCAACCTGCAACACATCTATGGTTCCACAGACCGAAGGCTAATAGCCGAAATCTTCCAGAGTCCACCGAACAGTGGCATCAGAATCTGAGGATGGACCGCTTCCGGTCTCCCGTGTGACTTCTGACGACAAGCAGAGGCCCGGTTCCATTCCATCTCCTTCGCGTGAGCCCCCGCACGCAAAGACACCGGCAAGTACCGCTGTTGTGGCTTATCTGGGTCCCTGATTCTTGAACCTTGCATTTGATCTTAAACCACGCTTCAACATAGACTCATCCACGTCTAAGTAGCTTCTACCATACTATTCACGTTCAATGTAATTTGTTTAGTAATAACTCACTACGTCGTAACAAACTAGTTCATAACATCGACTCTAGGTAATTGTTGTTGCATAAGTTGCATACAGAGTCATCTTGGTTTTCTGATTTCAATATTGTGATATATGTACGTTTGCCATCATTTCCCGATCTTGATACTGTGATACATATGTTATTACATCAGATAGTCTGTTAGTATTGCCTTGTTTGTAGTTATTAAACTTCTTATAACCTTTTGAATTTACCGCCTGGTGTGAGTGTTTCATTCAACAAGGTTGAGAAATTTGAATTCACTATTCAGACCTAGACTGATCAATTTCGCTGTTCCCTTTCAACTGGTTTCCGGATCTACCAGTCCATAAACGATCCGGTGGTGCCCCGTTTTTGTTAATTAAAATTAATCAATCTAAGGTGTAGTCTTAGGTTTGCTACATTATATGGTGCCCTGTGTGAGGAAGTTAAATCGAACTTATGAATGAAACACTCTCACTCTATGTGATAACCTCAAAACCCTGTGTGCATAGCGTTCTGCATTCATAGAGCCTTTATACTTGGGTGCAAACAGGCATGATCATCTGCAGGTTTTAATTGTTGGAAAGTTGTATTGTGGTCTGTGGAAAGTTGGTTACAACATTTTGAATAGCTGCTGTTGTGTTTTTGTAAAGAAAAGAAACGCGCCGCCGTGCGCGATTGTGTTTAAAGCTGCTTTGTGTTTTTGTGCGTGTTTTTGTATGCGCCGCCGTGCATTGAATATCAAAGGTACCATTGTTAAGAATTGCATTACTAAAAGTAACTCCTATTGCATGCATAGCGGATCAAACGCTTATTAAAAAAATTTTAAGGCCTTTTTGACGTGAAAACCGATTTTCACGAGTCATGTTGATATGTCCTGAATTGTAGTTTTAATTCTGCTCCAAGTCTCGAAGGGGGAAAAAAAAAAAACGTTCGGCCCTCCCCGTGCTAAAAAGTAGCGTAGCTAACTACTTTGTCGGCGTCACGTGTTGATAGGGGACATTTTAAAATCGTAAAACACCGTAATACGGTTGTGCTTATAAACACAGCATAAAGTAAGCTGTTGTGAAGATTGCCAATAGGGGGGACAAAATACCCTGAGAAACTGCATAGCGGCAACTTAAGTTGCATGAAGCTGATCTCAGCTTGGGTTGGAAAACATGTATAGAAACAATCAGTTTAAACAGAAAGCCACGGCTGTGTACCGTGTCCTGTGCTCCTAATAATACTCCAGCCCAGTCTGGAAAGTAAGTGAGCGAACCCATTCAAAGAATCGAATGTCCTTCGAAGGGCGGTGCTTAATGATGTCACGATTGATGTGCATCTCGTGACGCCCCTTTAGTTGTGTAAACTTTACCCTCTGGTGGCCAGATAAGGAACGCCACCCTTTGAGGAATAATATAGGTTAATTGACACGCCCTTTGCTGTGTCGATGTTATTCTCTTGTGGTCAGATACTGAACACCACCCTGTGAGGGATAATATAGGCTATTGACCCCTAGCGGCCAAATCTTGAGTGATCAACTCAGGAATAAATACCCAGTGTTGCTGAAACACTACAACCTTAAGAAACTTTATGCGTCTATACTGTGAACTTACCAAAGCTCATTGAGTAAATTGTGATAACTTATCACTTAACTAATAGTGACCTACTACTATTAGCTATAGTGACCTATATGCGGTTTCATTACTTTAATAGTGACTATCAGTGGTCTTTTATTAATCTCTATAACCTTTAAGGAGCATTATCATAACACAATCACTGATTATCACTATTAATTGAGTCCGCAAATTCTTTGATTGAGCCTTTAATTAAAAGCCCTTAGCTGTCCTAAACTTAATGATAAGTTTACTGTTTGTTTGTTTGTTTATTCGCTCATAAAAAAAAATAAAAAAAACCTGCTCAAATACAGTAAAACCCCCTCTTCTTGCGTGCAGTGTACCTATCCAATCTGTAAACCCAATTGTCATAAACTATGCATTGACTAACAAAATGGCCGCTGAGCCACGATCAAATCCCCTCTGTGTGGAAAACACTACTGAGAATGTTGAGTCGGCATTGCTAGAGATTACTCGATCACTAGTGCCCGACTACCTAAAAACCGCCCAAGAAAGTGACCCAGCTGAACTTGAGTCACTAAGGGATGCCTGCCTAACCGAATATCTGAGAACTGATTTTAGAAGCAAGGAGGCATCTCAACTAGTTATGAAACTGGTTGCCTTACAGATAATTGAGTTCAAGAGTCGCTCTGCGGAAATGGAGCAGGTCACCGCAAAGCGCATGGCCCTTGAACAACGTGATGCAAACCTTTGTAGTAAAATTAAAGGGTTAGAGGGCACCATGTCAAAATACAGTCAGAAATTAGATGCGTCCGAAGCCGAGAATGCCCAACTACAACAACAGGTGCAGGAGGCCTCCGGTCTAATAAACCGTGCTCAGAGCCGAATAATACTTTTAACTGAATGGCAGGATGAGGCACAAAATGAGATGGTAAAAACTAGGAATGAGCTAGCCGCATGCCAACGACAACAATGGAAGGTAGAATGTGAGCTGACTGAGGTAAAGTTGAACTTGGGGACTGGCCCACAGCAGCCAAAAAGTACAGGAAAGAAATTCCTGGATGTCCCAAGTGGACCACGGTATGCTCCCGATACACGTCCTGACCGATCAACAGGGGTACAGAACGTTCCCTGTTATGACCAGGAGCGGGATTATACTCCCAGAGTTGCTCCTGGATCCTATTCTCCTACTAGTGCTAGGAGAGAGCCTCCTGACCGTGCCCAAATAACTCCCCCATGAGGGCGAGACCCCTACTTCTGCATACTCAGGGCCCAACTGATAGGGATCTCGATAAAATTGCTTGCAATATAACTCGATTCAAGCCCACACCTGGTTGCTCCAATGATGTCCGTGCATATGTGAATGACATCGAGTTCTACCTGTGAAAATTTCCCCAAGCTACGGTAGACGACCGGATTTATTTAATCTGAGTAACCTCAAACCGAGAAGTTAGTAGTTTCATCACGCGCCACCCTCACCCGTCTGTCCTCCCTCACCTCTGCTCCCCCTGAACCACCTGTCCAGCCTTTAAGCCATGTTGAAACAAAGGAGGATTGCTCCTCCGGGTCTGATGGGAATAAACCTGCAGTACTAGGCCCCATACAGACTCCTGTCATGCAGGTGGATATACCTGATCAGCCACAACAGGGGGGTAAGAAACTAATTCCCCCTAGTGCTGTGTTAGTATTCCAGTTAGACCCCAAGGAAACGATCTTCAGGAGGATGGGCCAACCATCCCCGAAGAACCGTCTCTTTATAAATTCCTAGGTCACTTAACTGAGAGGGGCGTTGCACAAAAATGTTACATTTCTACCACCCTCGAGCATGGCATCACACATGATGCTATCTTAGACACGGCATCTGACATCACCTTAATGTCAGCGACCCTTTTCAATCGGGTGAGGGATATAGCTCGTCAAGCTAACCGAGAACTGCAGTTGCACACCTGCTTTCTCAACATCCAGCCATACTCTCACACTGGCATTACCGTACGGTCAATGGCAATGTCATGTAACCAGAACTACTAGTCTTACACCTAATAGTTCGTTGAGCATACAGGGCACGATTGATGATGAACAATGGGAGTCAGAGCCTTCCTGGCCCCCGGGCAAGCCACTGGAACAACGAGATACCTTTGTGTGTTCTCTGACCATACCTGAAACAACTTCGACATCAACAAAAATCAATTCAGGGGTGTCAATGACAGCACTGCCTGAACTAAATAGGAAATCAAACCCTGAACTTGAACCTCAAATCGAGTTAGTACCAAACGAAACTGACACCCTACAAAGTGATCAAGAATGTGAGAAACACAGGGAGATCCTTATCAAGTATCGCAACTCACTCACTCAAAATTCATTAGACTGTGGACTAACCACAAGTCCCGCTTATGTGCATCCGTACAAAATTTGGTTAGCATCGTATGAGCCAGTGCAGGAAATCATCGACAATCGTTCGAAAATGGTTTGAAAAAGGGCATCATCCGACCCTGTAATAGCACCTGCCTCGCTCCACTCTGGCCAGTGGTGAAGCCTAATGACGCGTGGAGATTAATGATTGACTACCTTTATTCTAGTGGGGGGTGCCCCAAACAACCTCCATTGTTAGGGTACTCCCTCCTCATAAAGTTTGGATTACGATCCTACCCATTACCAACACTAGCTTATTACTGGTCGGTTGCTGGTACCCTTTTGGCTGTTGCTATTGACTTAGTATATCTCATAACCTGCAGAGCTGCATATCTGTACCTCAGACGCACCCAAGAGTTGCAAGGCAAGACAAGTGTCTGTTCAGACAGATACCAATAATGTTCAAGAAGCCCTAAAGAGGGTTTCAACTGTCTTTTTAGAAGTAAAAGTATAACCTTCTATGTGATGCTACACTCCACTCACCTAGGTCAAATCGAGGTCCCTCATTCACATTACATTCTTTCTTGAACCATCAGGGGGGACCCAGATTAAGACATAAAAGTGGTATTGCTTGCTTGTCACCTGTCATCCACAGCTATCATCGCCTGAAGATGGACGAAGTCTGCTGTAACACCAACTTCATCCACAGGGGGGAATGTAGCATTAATAGCTGGATTAAAGTTTCCCAACTCTCTATACCCTCTGTTCAACTCTTGTCAAGCCATAAAACTTTGTGACACCTTGTAATGCAATGGCCCCCTCTGGACAGGATCTTACCCCAACCAAGTGAAGGCCCAACATCTGGACAAGACTCTGGCTTAATGGGCCAGATAAACAACCTTTTTTCTCAAAACAACAGAAGAAACTTAGGACATGGCCAAGCCCAGATAACCTGTGCATCTCGGCTATCATAAACTAAGTCCATGTGTCAACCTTAAAAGGGGGTTTCAACAGTTCAGGCCACCAAGTTCCTCAAATTTCTCTCCAACTGTTACTTTTACGACCCTTTTTCGCAGCCGGCCTGGCACCAGAAAGACAGGCCTGGATTTACGACACCAAGAAATTATCACCTTCCTTTTAAGAGCCAAACTTTAGTAATGGTATCCAACTTTTGCTGGGAACAGATTATCTTCACCGGAACCTTTTAATTAGATAACACATGATATTTGCTTCAAAATAAGTCTAAACACACCTATGTGTACTTCACTATTCCATACAAAGAATGGATCAGGGATATTTTTCATATCCACATATATAATAGTATGTATATGCATGTTACTGATTTGTCATGTAATTTCATCTCTATTTGGTTAATGTTTTAGTATAATGATCATTTTTATACGTAATATGGTCCAGTTGTGCTATACTAATGGTTATGATTAGAAATAACAGCTGTATTTTTCTATACGTATCGATCGCTCGGGTTTTATATTGTTCATACTTATAAAGAACCGAAATGAAGTTGTATTTAGAATTTACTGTTTCCTACATCTTGTATCGATCGTATTATTATGTGTTTAAGGAATAGCAAATGTATATGCCGTAGTTAGAATGATTTAACGATGTTCTAGGTTATCAATTCAAGGTGCCTTTGATCATCTGAACCTTACAACGAAGTCTGCATCTAAACTTGTAATTTTGAAGATTTTTGGTTATTATGTGATACTTTTAATCTCTTTTAGATATGTAGGAATATATTAATCCAAGTTAGAACGTCTGTGGCTTTAATTGGTGAAATAAGACACAACCAAGATAGGAGGGATTTACTGATGAGTCAGCTTCTCATTGGCTAAGTAAGGGCAACTCCTTGTGCCCGCCTCCAGCCATCCGGAACATTCAAAAGCAACGCGGCCCGACCGCGTGGTAAGCTAGCTTCAAGTCTTGTGTGTTTGTTTTGTTCTCTTTGTTCTTCAAGTCTTTTCTTTGTCTTTTAAAATTGCAACTCTTTTTGTCAGCCTTTTATTTGTTTTGCTCAAGTTTTCACGTTTATATTACGTTAACTTTCCTGTGTCCAGCAGCCTTGAGTAGTTCGGTATCGCCGAATTAGAAGATAGTTAAAAGATCAACCAGACTTGAAGCTCTACCATTCTCGTACAATCCAAGTTTTCCGAGTTTTTGTTGAAGCTCGTGGCACTAGAACGTGTTCGACTCCACATTTATGTGTGGCCAAGATAGAATCCGAGTTGCACGCCCACAAGTCGAGGTCAGAGACCCCGGATCACCAACAGCTGGGAAGAAAGCCAAACCGGAGCGAGGCCTGCTGGACCTCTGGATGATTGGTTACCGGCCTTCGGCTGGCGACTCTTGGAGCCACGGATGTGTTGCGGGCCTCGCTTCGGCTCGGCTTCTTCCCTGCGTTGGTGGTCAGGGTCTACCGGATCTAGACATGCGGGCATATAACTCAGATTTCCACCCTGGCCAGCGGTGAAGGTAGAGTTAGAGCGTTCGAGAACCACGAGCTTCAACAGACTTAGACAGGACCGTAGTCTAGTATGGAGGAGATCTTAGCTGGTTGGTTTTTCAACTGTCTTCTAATTCGGCGATACCGAACTTCTAAGACTGCTGGACACAGAAAACTTAGAGTAAAATAAAACGCAGAAGCTTAACTTTAAACACAAAAACTTAAAATCAGGTAAAATGAAGACTAGACTTACAGGAACAAAAGAAGAGCAGAAGAGAACAAAGAAACACAAGACTTGAAGCTAGTCAAATTTCAAGTCAAGTCACATTTATTTATATAGCACTTTTTACAACACAGCATTGTCTCAAAGCAGCTTTACAAATATATTAGATCAAAGCCCTAGTTGAGCAAGCCTGAGGTGACAGTGGCAAGGAAAAACTCCCTTATAGGAAGAAACCTTGGGAGGACCCAAGACTCAAATAGGGACCCATCCTCCTTGGGCAGCCTAGATGTTAAATACAATAATTGAAGAGTATATGTAAAGATAATACCCTATTTAAATTTAGAATAGAATAATTATATAGACTAAGATGATTTGAACTAATAAAAATAGAGAATAAGATCTATAGCATATAAAGTTATGATTGAATGAGTTGAATGAACAGGTAGTCCAAGTGGAAGACGGTTACTGTAGTTTTTGTTTTTGTCGTCTTGTAGTTGTGTTCCGGAGTTTGAACAGGTTGTCCAAGTGGAAGAGGTTACTGTAGTTTTGTTGTCCCGGAGGTTATTACCCTCTGATGGGTACTGAGTAATGGTATGAGGACTGGAACAGAAAGAGTCACCAGAGGATTACAGTACGTTCAGCAGATGAGTAGAAAATGCAGTGTTGTCAGCTGCATCACTGGATCTAAGGACTTCATCCTCAAGTCTGTGGGCAGTGAGGAGATGCAGTGTTGTCCTTGCAGCGATGAAACCGTGAGCTACATCCTCAGGACACACAAACCCAGACTAGGGTTTTGTGTCCGCGCCATCTCGGGAAATAGAGAAAAACAAAAAAATGTGTTAAAAACATGATATTAAGTAAACAATCATTGTGAAATGTTCAAATAATTGTTTTAAGGCTTCCCCAAAGGCTTGAGTAAATAAGTGTGTTTTTAATCTTTGACTTGAAGATCAAGAGTGAGTTTGACTCACGAACAGTGACAGGGAGGCTTTTTTCCAAAGGTGAGTGGGCTATGTATGAGAACGCTCTTCCCCCTGCAGTGACTTTCTTATCCTAGGGACTACAAGTAACCCTGCACACTTGTGAACGAAGTAAGCGTGATGGGTTATAGTGCTGAATTAGTTCACTTTCACTTAAATACTGCGTTTGCCAGGCCATGTAGCGCTTTATAGGTTTAGCAATAAAATTTTATAATCAGTACGAAATTTAATAGGCAGCCAGTGCAAAGATGATAGAAACGGGACTAATATGGTCAAACTTCCTAGTTCTAGTAAGTAATCGTGCTGCTGCATTGTGTACCAACTGGAAGCTTGTTAAAGGATGCTACCAGATTAGATAAGGGGAGTAGAGGGGGGAATGCATAGGAAATAAGTGAATGATAGAATAGTGGGAGAAACAACGAGGAAACAGATAAAGGGAGAAAAGAGGGAAGGAGTGGAAACAGCGTATAAGGATGACCAAGATAAGAAAAGCGAGGAAAGAGTTAAAGGGGAGAAAGGACTAATAGTCCAAACTTCCTAGTTCTAGAAGTACTCGTGCTGCTTGATTTTTGTACCAAACTGGAGCTTGTTCACGGATCTACCAGAGCAACCAGCCAAAAAAGGCATTACAGTCATCTACTAACCCTTGAAGTTTTAAAAGGCATGGATCAGTTTTTCAGCATCATTAACGGAAAGTATATTTGTTATTTTTGTGATATTACGCAGTTGAAAAAAAAGCAACACTGGGTGATGTCACTAATATGTGCATAAAAAGAAGAGGTCTGAATCCAATTGTGGAAGGTCTGAATCCATTGTGACACCCAAGTTTGGTTTTACTACTGAAGCTTGGGGGGGCGTGACAAAGTTTTTTTACTACTGAGCTGGGGGTGACAGAAGAAAGCGTTAATATTTAACACTAGATTAGTCAACTTCTCCCTTGCAGCCTTTGGACCAACAAGTAATACTTCAGTTTATCTGAATTCAGTAGAAGAACATTACATGACATCCAGTCTTTTATGTCGTTAATACAATCCTCAATCTTACTGAGTCTGTGGATTTTGTTTGGTTTGGCTGATATATACAACTGTGTGTCATCTGCATAACAGTGGAAGTTAATTCCATGTTTATCAATAATATTCCCTAAGGGTAGAATGTAAAGAGTAAATAATAGAGGTCCCAACACTGAGCCCTGGGGAACACCATACTTTACTTTTGTAGTATCCGAGCATGAGTTATTTACAAGGACAAACTGTGAGCGATCACTCAGATAGGATTCAAACCAGGAGAGTGTGAGTCCTTTAATACCTACTGTGTTTTCTAGCCTTTTCAATAAAATATTATGATCTACAGAATCAAATGCTGCACTAAGGTCTAAAAGAACAAGGAAAGAGACACATCCATTATCGGAGGACATTAACAGATCATTAACTGCCCTAACTAATGCGGTTTCTGTACTGTGGTTAGATCTGAATCTTGCCTGAAATGTTTCATGAATATTATTTCTGTGTAAATAAGAGCATAATTGTTGGGAGACAACTTTTTCTAGAACCTTAGAGATAAAAGGAAGGTTAGAAATTGGCCTATAGTTAGATAGCACAAGTGGATCAAGATTAGGTTTTTTAATCAGGGGCCTAATAACTGCACATTTAAAAGATTTTGGTACGTATCCAAGGTTAAGGGATTAATTTATTATGGTAAGTAGGGGTTCTATAATGGCAGGGATTAGATCTTTAAGTGAGTGTGTTGGTATAGGGTCCAGTAGACATGATGAGGATTTTGAACAACTAATTTATTTAGTTAGTTCAATTTGGGAGATCGGACTAAAGGAATGTAGTTTATAACATTGTTAGATAGGCCTTCAGCACTCATGTTCCTCAGGGAGAGTTGCTGCTTGCTACGGGGATGGACATTCTGACTTTCACGTCGTATTTTTTCTATCTTATCATTAAAGAATATTAGGAAATCATTACTGGTATACACCGGCGGTACAATAGGTTCCAAAACAGGTGCATTCCCAGTGAGTTTTGATACAGTGTCAAAGAGGAATCTTGGATTATTCTTGTTACTGTCTATCAAAAATGAGAAATATACTGATTTAGATTTTTTAAGGGCATGTTTGTATTCAGTAAGGGCATCTTTCCATGCCAACTTATACACTTCCAGTGTAGTGTGTCGCCATTTGCGCTCTAATTTTCGTGCAGTTTGTTTTAAAGCACATGTACGATCGTTATACCAAGGAGACAGCCTTTTATCCCTGATCATTTTGGTTTTAACTGGAGCTACAGTGTCTAAGGTTGTGCGTAGCACAGAATCTAACCATTGGGATGCCTGTTCAAGTTGTTCAGGCTCTGCTGGTGACAAGATCATTAGTTCTGGGAGGTTATTAGTGAAAGCAGCTGAAGTAGCAGACGTAATAGTACGTTTAGATTTAGGACAACGCACTGAACAAATCTTACTGGTTAGACACAGATCACATAGTAGGAGAGAGTGATCTGAGATTAAGTCACTATGTGGTATAACAGCAAGCTTGTCAATATCGATGCCAAGTGTTAGTATTAAATCTAAGGTATGATTACAGCGGTGGGTAGGACCTAGTATATTCTGGGTGATACCCATAGATTTTATAATGGAGTCAAATGCAATTTTAAGAGGATCATGCTCGTTTTCATAATGAATATTAAAGTCTCCAACAATTAAAGCCTTATCAGTTGTTAGTAGTAATTTAGAAATAAAGTCTGCAAACTCTTGTAGAAACTCAGAGTAAGGACCAGGGGGCCGATAAATTGTAACGAGCATAAACAAGGTGGGTTTTTTATTTGATGATGTTTGATTAACTACATCAGCTACAAGTAATTCAAAGGAGTTAGGCATGCAAGTCGTTTTTATATTAAGGTCTATACATTTGTCATATATTGTAGCTACACGTGGTTTATGTATATAGCTATATCCAGGAGGAGCTGCTTTATTTAAACTTACGAACTCATTAGGTCTCATCCAGGTTTCAGTAAGACAAAGTACACTAAGACCATTATCTGTGATCATTTCATTCACAAGTAAGGCTTTAGATGCCAGTGATCTAATGTTTAGTAGTCCTAACTTTACTCTGACTTTATTACTGTTTTTATCAGGATCATTTGAACTAATAATAATTAGGTTGTTTAAACAAACTTTATGAGAGCATTTGGGTTTATAGACGGCACGAGAAACAGACACGGTTTCTATAGTTTGAGCCCCGAGCCCCGAGTCATTTCTTATGGTTATTATGCATCAAGTAGAACATGTTGTCTGCTAGAACCTGTGTACCTAGGTTACTGGGGTGAATTCCGTCATACTTAAAGAAGGAAGGACGATTCCAAAAGAGATTAAAATTACCAATAAAAACAAGCTTACGTGAAGAACAGGTCTCCTGTAGCCAGCTGTGCAGACTCAAAGTGTGACTGAAGCGTTCAATTCCTCTTCCCAGACTCGGGATGGGTCCGGAGATGAAGATACATTTTCCGCATGATTCAAGAAATCTAAACAAGTCATTGAAATCCCGCTTCAGGACCTCCGATCTCTGATCACAAATATTATTACATCCAGCGTGGATAATCACATTCTGGACTGAGGTGTATTTCTCCAGCAGAAAGGGGAGCTGTAGAAGAATGTCCGCACCTTTTGGCTCCCGAAAACGAGTGGATCACAGCAGAAGTTCTCCTAATATTCCTCACTATGGAGTCTCCCGCAATCAGTGTTGCTGGTGGAGGAGGCCGAGATGAGGCTCCGGTGCGACCAGCAGAATTAAAACACCGGGTTGAGGATTCCTGGAAGCGGCGCTGGCTACGAGCGTACGGCCTGCTGCTTTTGATCTCCCTCATCTGCCGTGGCGACTGGACAGGTATCGTGGGTGCGTTGACTAAATCTGAAGGCTGCGGAGGGACATCACATTCTTCTAAAACCGAAAACCTGTTTCCCAAAGCAATGCCGTAATGTTAGGTCGGGAGCTGAGGATGGCGGTCGGAGCGCCTGCCGCTTCGCTTCCACCCGCGGGGTGGTTTCCACGGGTCTGGTTCACACGGTGTGGAACAGCTTACTAGTTTCGGCCGCGCACCCAGTTGTGACCATGGTTTAGTGGCCTGCACAGTTTCTGGTCGCGGAGCAGTGGTGACCAAAGCGGCTACAACAGCTGTATCGTTGACCGTAGCTAATAAGGAGTCAATTATGTCCTCATCCTGCTTAATCTGGTGCAATAAAGTTATACTGCCCTCAAGCTCCACGATTTTTTCATAGAGACGCGAACAGCTGAGGCAGCCAGTTGGAGAAGATAATGGAGACATATTAGCTCTTAGTAAAGAAAAAGACGGGTTAGATGGAGATTAGAGTTGAAGGACGGAGATTTTGATATAAATTTAGGTTAAACTTGGTTGCTGCGACCGTTTTTACATCGTCAGCAACCAAAAATTCACGTGCCAAGACACACACCGTGCCTGTGAGCCAAACTTGGTGGTGGCTAGTGCAAGTGGCAAGTGAAACTAACAATTAGATTCAATTTGGTTTTAAGTTCAAATTTAGTAAAGAAAAAATGCGAAGAATTGCTTTAACCGGCTGCTAGTTGCTGCTAACAAACAACTGCAAACAAACAATGCGCGCTCCAACAGGAACTGACGTCACAGGAAGATGTCAGTGACTCACCACGTCACTGACTCACCACGCGGTCGGCCCGCGTTGCTTTTGAATGTTCCGGCTCGTAAGCAGCTGGAGGCGGGACATAAGGAGTTGCCCTTACTTAGCCAATGAGAAGCTGACTTCTCAGTAAAGCTCTCCTATCGTGGTTGTGTCTTATTTCACCATATGAGCCACAGACGTTCTAACTTGGATTAATAATATTCCTACATATCTAAAAGAGATTAAAAGTATCACATAATAACCAAAAATCCTCAAAGTTACAAGTTTAGATGCAGACTTTGTTGTAAGGTTCAAATGATCAAAGGCACCTTGAATCGATAAACTAGAACATCTTTAAAGCATTCTAACACAGCACATACATTTACTATACCTTTAAACACATAATACGATCGATACAAGATGTAGTAAACAGTACATTCTAAATAACTTCATTTTGGTTCTTTATAAGTATGAACAGTATTAAACACATAGGCAAAAGCTGTTATTTCTAATCATACTCAAACGGGATCACTAAGTATCAAAACAAAAAGATCATTATACTAAAACATTAACAAAGTAGATATGAAATGCATAACAAATCCGTACATGCACATGCATGTGTTTATAATGGGGGTGCGATGCGTATGGGCGTGTTTGGACTCATCATGAAGCAAATATCATTTGTTATGTAATTAAAAGGTTTCGATGAAGATAATCTGTTCCCAGAAAAAGTTGAATACAATTATTAAAGTTAGTCTCAGAAACAAAGCTTGATAGTTTCTTGGTGTCATAAATCCAGGGCTGTCTTTCTGGCGCCAGGCTGAGAGGTCGTAAACACAACCTAGGTGGAAGCATGTTTGCTTTCCTTGGGAGAAATTGGGGGAGATTGCTCTTGGGAAGGGTGAGTCTAGGGTGGACTTGTTAGGATTCCTTTTAAAACCACACATTGGTTTATTTTATGATGGCGAGATGCACAGGTTATCTGGGCTTGGCCATGTCTTAAGCTTCTTCTGTGGTTTTGAGGAAAAGGGTTGTTTATCTGGCGCCTCTCTTGGGTGAAGGTTTTCAAGAGGAGCTGTGATGAAAGAGTTAGCAGTAGAGGGAAAGGGGAAGGCTGTGGTCTTGAAAGATGAAACCCCCTCTTAAAGTTACACATGGACTCAAGTTTATTATTGGAGATGTCTAAGGTTATGGGTTTGGGAAAGAATTAACCGTTGGAGTCATCCCTTAGTGGGTAAAAGATCCGGTCCAGATGGTGGGTCTTCACGTGGTGGGGTAAGATCCTGTCAAAGGGGCCATTGCATTCCAAGATGTCGTAAAGTTTTATGACTTGGGGGAAGAAGGTAAAGAGAGGGAGATACAGCGATCACGCTACAATGAGCATGGATTATTGTAATTGTATGCTAAATTTAAAGGAACATGCACAAGACCGATTTACGAATGATTGGTATTCTTTAATGTATACAAGTTAAATCTGGCGCAAATCTGGTGGAGATTTTTCAGAAAAGGCCACTTGCAGTTTGCTCATCTTTTTATGATGTTTCCATGAATGAGGCCCTTGGATCGGGCACACCCAACCTTGCTTCCCATGGTTGCTACAATGAGTATGTCCATCAAGTATTCTTTTTTAGTGTAGGAACTGATTTTACTCCTACTTTGAGTAAATAATTTCAACTTTTTTAAAAATTTGTCACATAAAGAATAATAATAAATTTGAAGGTTATGGAATATTTATGGTTATGTAACAAAGATAGCTAGCTATGCAGTATGACCAAACACACTAATGTTAAAAGCAGTTTATGCATTATTTGTGAAATTACCATGTGAAATCACCAAATAAATATGACAAAGATTAACATGTATAATAAAATGAAATAATGTACTGACTTATCTGCAGTGATGTACACATATGGAGTTAGAATGGAGATCACTAAAAAACTAGAGAGGAGTATTATCTGAAGAAAATGCAAGTGTGATTGCAGCTCTTCAATGGTCGACCCTCAGGGGCCCTAAGGGCATCACATGACTCCATAGGGTGCACCCAGGACCAAGCCTGCCAAATTTGTTGGCCGTAGGTTGAAAACTGACTGAGTTATGGTCAATGCCCTTCCAGGGGCCACAGTGCCCAGTCATCTCACCTCAGCATGCATCCAGGACAAAGCCAGCTGAAATTCGAGGTCGTAGGTCAAAAACTGACTGGGTTACTGTTAATGCCCTTACAGGGGACCCAGTGCCCAGCCAGGGACCGCAGGGGCCCCATGGGCACTGCATCTCACCTCAAAGTGCACCAAACTTGCCTTATTTCGTGGACGTAGGTCAAAAACTGACTGAGTTATGGTTAATGCCCTACACAGGGCCCCAGTGACAAGCCAGGGACCTCAGGGGCCACAAGTTCATCACATGTCACCTCAAAGATGCACCCGGGACCAAGCATGCTAAATTTTGTGGCCATAGGTCAACAACTGACCGAGTTACGGTCATTTCCCCCCCAGGTGCCCCAGTGCCCTGTCAGTGACCTCAAGGCCCCCGAAGGCATCACATGTCTCCACAGGGTGCACCCAGGACCAAGCCTGCCAAATTTCTTGGCTGTAGGTTGAAAACCATAATGAGTTATGGTCAATGCCGCAGCGGCCCCATGGACATCACGTCATCTCATAGTGCACCGAATACCAAGCCTGCTGTAAGTCAAAAACTGAATGAGTACCAATCAATGCCCCACCAGGGGCCCAGTGCACAGCTGGGGACCTCAGGGACCCCAAAGGCATCACATGTCACCTCAAATTGTATCCAGGACCAAGCCTGCTGAAATTCATGACCGTAGGTCAAAAATTGATAACGAATTTCCCATTCGTTAACATAGGGGCAAAATCATGGCTTTGAAGGGTCCCAGAGCCACCACAGAGGGGCCAATCATTGCAAAAATCACAAAAACCCTATTCCACAATAAATGTACACTCACCGGCCACTTTATTAGGTCTACATTTTTTTTTGTGCGTATTGCCCATTTTATCAGCTCCACTTACTGTATGGATGCACTTTGTAGTGCTACAAATATAGACTGAAGTCCATCTGTTTCTGACTGTAGAATATAGTTTTGCATACTTTATTAGCCCCCTTTACTCTGTTCTCTAATGATCAGGACCTCTACAGATCAAGTACTATTTGGATGGCGGATCATTCTCAGCAATGCAGTAACACCAATATGGTGGTGGTGTGTTAGGGTGCGTTGAGCTGGTATGAGTGGATCAGACACAGCAGTGCTGCAGTCTGTTGTAATAATGTCTACCTTATTGCTCCACCCTGTAGATGTAAATTCTAAGACAATAGCTCATCTGTTGTTGCACAGTTTGTGTTGTATTTAAAGAAGTGTCCTGATGCAGAAAGTTAATGCACATGCCAGCTAATAAGAAATAATATTTTATTTTGTCCTGGTATTATTTTATTGAGTTGACTTGATTAAGTTCATCCTCTGTGTTTTATTAGCATAAGAAAATATATGTAAATCCGTTGTTATATTTACTATGAAAAAGCAATGAGGATTAGGAAAAAGAAGGCATAATGAAGAAAACAAACCTTAGAAAAGTACTATAGCTTTACGTAAAACATTCCAATGAACTGTTTATTAAAATAATAATAATAATAATAACAGTTTAAACAGTCTTTAAACAATATTTTCTACAATAGAGGCTTTTGATTTTTTACCTCTAGAATTGTGTATATTGCCAAATAAATAATAACCTTTCTATGCTAATTTTATTTGCAACATGAGTGTGCTGAAAAAAGAGTTTTAAAAGCCATTAAAACAAAGGTAAGGGAACTGATTGAAGACACATACTATGGTTATATAGATTTTTTAAGTGTTGAATGCAAATACAGAGTAAGTGAAACAGACAGTAGTTCAATAATTCACAAAATCCTGTTTCACAAATGTGGAGCCTGTCTTTTTAAATACAAAATCAAACAACACCACCTCCAGGTTCTATCTCACGATATTTCTGTACAGCCTTTGTGCGTTTCCTGTTACTGTGGGCTGCAGGGCGCAGTAGTACAGTGCAGAATCTGTTGGTTCAGCAGAAGACATCTCCAGATTCACTTTCTTTTTCCCATTATTTTCTTGAAGTGTAATATTCAGTCGTGGGTGAGGTGGTTGAGCCTTAATGACAGTTTTACTAGGTTCAATGATCAGTAGCAGAAACTCTGGATTTGATCCAGGTTTTTATTGATACCAGTGGAGACTGTCAGGTGATCCTTCATATGTGCAGGTCAATGTGGTGTCACTGCTCTCAGTTACTGACATGGTGGTTTGTTCTGGTTTGATGCTTTCAGCAGCCTCTGCTATAATAACATTGTAAGAATAGTACAACAATGTTAATATCAAAAAAGAGTCAAGAGCAAACATGCTGCTTGCCAATTTTTAAAACCATACAATAAAATATGCTTAATGTATATGACTTACCAACATGAGTCACAAAAATAAAAACCAAGAATACATGTAGCATGGTTGTGCTCACTGTAAACTCTGATCTCTCGCATAAAAAAAAGAATGTTAGTGTTATAGGTACAGATACCACTCCGCCCACAGTGCCAGAACATCCTGTCTAAAACTCCAGACACCTCTTGTAATGTCATGTTGTCTGTTCTCACACATAAGTACTGTAGTGTTAATAGCTGGATTAAAGTCCCCCAGCCCTCTATACCCTCTGTTCAACGGTGGTCAAGCCATAAAACTTTGTTACTCCTTGGAATGCAAAGAAGGCCCAACATCTTGACAAGACTCTGCACAGATTAATAGCCGGATAAACAACCCCAACCTCTTCTCGAACCCACCAAGTGATGGCCCATCAATGCCAGACTCTTGCTCAAAACAACAGAATTGGAGGTCTGTTTAAACAGACCTACAACCTTCGGCATCTCCAATCATAAACTAAGTCAAGTCAAGTCAGATCTATTTATATAGCGCTTTTTACAATGGAGCATTGTCTCAAAGCAACTTTACAAGTTTAGATTATCTCCTAATAACTACGTCCAATCCCAAATTGAGCAAGCCTAGGGCGACAGTGGCAAGGAAAAACTCCCTGAGTGTTATAGGAAGAAACCTTGGGAGGACCAAGACTCAAAAAGGGAC
>JAJAGP010006361.1:0-22447 GCA_025084515.1 Ancistrus triradiatus | reverse complement strand
GAAATATAATGTCAAGTAATGGCCATATTTTATACAATGTGAAATAAATGGCTGTTTCCTTTCATTACTAATGAATAATGCAGATTTAAAACACAAACCATGCTTTCACTACTGGTCTAAATAATCATGACTACACTTTTTCCCCCATTATATTGCTTAGTAGCAGCTACCAAGGTGATAATACTTTAGATCTACATGTATTTTGCATAATTATGCTCTTAAGTACCTTCTGATTGCGAGTTTATTGAATCTTTCTCATCTTCATTAGCTCAGCTTCTGTGCTCTGTATGAATACAGACCTGTGAATAATGGATTTATTTTTGGTGTGGTAAATGAAGAAAATAAAGTTAGCATCACTCACTGAAGTAATTAGCACAGCCCAGGACGAAGGAGAGGCCGGACGAGTCACTTTTTTTTTGTATGCCTTAGCTGTACACATGACCGAGCGATCTTTGGTTAAGTTTCCCATGCGGGGATGAATAAATCATATTAGCACGGTGCTGAGTGGCAGTTTGAGAGCGCGTGAGCGGCCTCGGATACAGACATCAGTCACCGAGTTATGACACTGTGCAGCATGCGGAGCTTCTGCCGGAGCTGCTCGCCGAAGCGGGAGCGTGGGACGAGGAGCGGGCAGCTGCAGTGCTACATTCGCCATGTGCTCATCTCAGTCAGACGCACACTGCTGGGAGAAATACAGGCGTTATGCATGTGGGTAAATTTATCGCCCATGGCCTGCTGCACAAACCACCCACCCCCCACGTTTCGGGACTGTGTGAAACCCTTGTTAGCGAAAATACCGGCTCACTCTTAAACTGTCAGGACGAGCGCCAAGGCTGCAGCCCGTTTCTCTGCAGAAGGTGAGGATGAAATGCGAATTAGCGAACGTTCTGAGCAGCCATAGGGACCAGAATCCTCCACATGCCCGGGACGGCAGCGGCGAACGCAGCCTCGCTATGCAAATGAGAACTGAAATCTCCATTTCTGTCAGGTTATTCTGAGCGTGGGGCCTAATCAGATTTGTGGCTCGTATAATGCCATTAGTCATCTTCGTAACAATGGACCTTAACACCGTCGTAGCAGATAATCTGTCCTCTGGGAAGTGTTTTCACGAGCTGCGTTTTTACCACCACATCCCACCGAGAAAATCTATAACGTAATGGAGGAAAAGGCTCGAGGACGAATACAATTACGAACACGCAAGTTCTTCTGTGGCCACCTCACTGACTGTGGCCGACTCCAGCTTGGTTTTATTGTTGACCACTGTAGCAACACAAAGGAGCTGAGAAATACAGCCCTGCACCACAACAAATCACTCCAGCCGAGTCAACAACCAGGAGAGTATGGCGAAAACAGTTTCGATTGTTTCTCTGCTTTCTTTCTTTTTTCTCTCTCTCTCTTTTTTTTTTTTATCTCCCTCCGGAAATGGTCGCCAGACCAAAGCACATCTAATCTTCAGGAGCAGCCGAGCGAGATGGGCCCTACATCAACATGATCTGAGTAAAGAGTCATCTCGCTGGCCTAGACCCTTCAGCTCAATTCGCCATTCAGACAGAGAATGAAAACGGCACATCGCTGACTGGGCGAAAAACACAAGAGACAGCGGTCATCCATAAGCTCGGCATTGATTTAATAGAGCACTCCATGAGAGCCAGCGTATCGCCGCTCGCCCCTCGTCCGATAACAAAGGAATATGGTGTTTGGAAAAGAAATGTATTTCTGTGTAACTCGCATGACTTCAGGGTTCAGTAAACAGTCGATGCTAAATAATTACTGTGCTACGTTAATCCTTCTAAGTCTGTTCTTGGAGATTAACCAATTATTTCTTCGCAATATAACACATTATATGATAGTCATTGCTTAAAAACATGTTTTGTGTTTCAGACATTAAGCTGGTGACCAGCACAGCTTCGTACGTTTGTATGACGGCATCAGCATTTACATTTCAAGTCCTACAAGTAGCCAAAGAGAACCCAGTTAACCAAATGAGACAAAAATATTATACTTGGTCATTTATTTTTTGAGGGAAATGATCCAGTATTACATATTCAGCAATAACTGCAACTAAACGCTTCCTGTAACTGTTGATCAGTCCTGCACCGGCTTGGAGGAATTTTAGCCCAGAACTGCTTCAACTCTGGGATGTTAGTGGGTTTCCTCACATTAACTTCTTCCATGGCATTTCTATTGGATTAAGGTCAGGACTTTGGCTTGGCCATTCCAAAACTTAGGGTCGTTGTCTTGCTGCATGACCCACCTTCTCTTGAGATGCAGTTCATGGACAGATGTCCTGACATTTTCCTTTAGAATTCTCTGATATCATTCAGAATTCATTGTTCCATCAATGATGGCAAGCCGTCCTGGCCCAGATGCAGCAAAACAGGCCCAAACCATGATACTACCACCACCATGTTTCACAGATGGGATAAGGTTCTTATGCTGGAACGCAGTGTTTTCCTTTCTCCAAACTTATAGCTTTTCTTTTATACCAAAAAGTTCTATTCTATCTGTCCATAAGTATTGAGACGTGGCAAAAAGTATTGTGACACACCCCCACAGGTAGCCAAAAGTATTAGGACACAAGGCATATTCTTTACGTTTGCCACATTTCAAGCACTGTTGTAGTTCCTTCAGGAAATGCAGATCTAGTTTTCTTAGTAATCTCCTACCAAAATGGAGGAAATCACTCTTCTTGATGCTTTTGTCTTATTTTCACTGGTACTAGAATAATACCAGGAACAACAGAGACTGTTTAGTCTTAAAATAATGTTCAAATTGAGTCTGCCAGTTCTGAAACAATGTTGGTCTATCCAGTAGTCTGGATGATGAAATCTTCAGCTATCACATAGTTTACGAGTTGTGACAGTGTGGTGTTGATGTTTTTTTTCAATATGGCATGAAATCCATGATAAGCGAAGCGCAATTCTTTGTCATTCTGAATATTTACTTAGGAAATGCTTCCAACATAAGTAACAAGGTGTTGACTCCTTTTACATATTCCTGTGTTCAGATGGTGAGGTATTTACAATGTTTATAGAATAAAAAACTTACCAGTTGCTTGAACAATGAATTCTAAAGCGAATGATGGAATGTTGTTGTCTCTCAGTACAGCAGAACTCATGAGCATTTGGTAAATGGATACTAAGGATAATTCTGAATATTTTCCAAGTAACCTACCGACAAATGTTAATGATCTGTTAAATGGTAAAATTGCATAATTACTACACATTTTTAGCAGCCTGTTATGGTTTTCTGTGTGCTTCTTACAGCATGCAATTTCTGAATGATTTCTCTCTGCTTGTTCTTCACACATGCAGAGGCAATTTATCAAACCATAACCAAGGAGTTCAAAACCGAGTTCCAAATCCTCAACCAGATTTTCTTTGTAGCTCTAATGGGTTATTGATCACTTTGAACACAGCAGCTATGCTCCATTACCTTCTGAGTCTCGCAGCAAAAATGTAAAGATAAAATATTTCGGAGGCGCTCTCTTAAAAATCCTCGAAAACATATGGCCGGCGGTGTCATTAAGTCCAGCACCTGCTTGGTGCCTGCTGGGGAAGATGGCGAGGGACGTCTCAAAGTGAGTCTAGCAAAAATATTATGGTGGCCATAAAACCCGTGGCATGCATTGATGCCGCTGCTGCTGCGAGGCCTTTGCCTTTTAGGTTGCCGTGTTTGTAATTCAGTGAATGGACCTCACATTGTGTCCAGACTGCTGCACAGCAGTGGTGACTCAGTGCTCTGTATACATGCACTACACCCCCACCATGTGTCTTACACAGACAATCTGCTGAGGAATAATTCATGCTTTCACCTTACAGTTGCTGCCCTCACTTTGAAACACTTGCATACAGCATTTATAGTGTCAGGCTAAACTGGGCCTGCTTTAATTCTAGTGATGAACACCTGAGCCTAATTACTGTTTAAACGTTGCCACACTGAAATGGGGTCGTGACTCAATATGTGGGAAATGATGGACCTTTGGTTAATGGTCAGTACAAAGCTAATTACAGTGTTATTTTAGTCAGCTCAAGTGTTTTTCTCTCACAGTTTTACTACATCGAGTGACGAGAACTGCTGCAATCCTTGAAGGAAATTTCACATGACACATCGATGAACATTTGATTAGCATCAATTCCAAGTGGAATTACCATGTAGTTGTTAGTCGTTATGACATACTTTCTTAATGATTTATTCCAACCAACTCTGAGAAATGTTAATATGAAATGAGTTTTACATCATTTCGCCTCAGAACAAAGCTGTGCTAACTGGAGTGTATCCCCAAATCGCATAGTGTTGTTACTGTAGTCAGTCTATCTACTAATTCACCAAAAGATCCAAGATTAATTTTTGATTGCGGTATTTTTTAAGATATGTGTTAACAAAACAAAACAAGTGTTTTTCTGTCAGTTTTCACTGACACAGCAAATGTAATAAGTGGAACCCAGGAAATCTGGGTTAGCCTCAATTTGACAGTTTTAACTACCGTGTAATTCTAGTAAGTCTGAATAGTTACTTAATACTCTCCAAGTCGCAATCTGAGAAACATATAAATATGGCTACATGATTTCATATCAGACTAAACTATGCTGGAGTTTTTCCCTGATTATCGGCTGTGTCTCCTTTGGTCAATTGCGTAAGTGTCAGGAATCAGGCAGATTGGTAGGGTGCCTCATCCTCATGATGGACTCTCGACCATGTTTTGTCCTCTCTTGGCTTTATGTGGCTTTACAGCGGCAGCTTGGGTCTCACACCACCTTGGAACTCTTCGAAACTTGATTCACGATTTAGTACACATTGTGATTGTAGCCCATGCTCAGTGAAGATCTCCACTGTATTTCTCGTGTTATTGATTATTTTTTCATCTACCAGTACTGTGTACGTATTGCAAATTAGTCTCCATGAGTCCTAAAAGGGTACTTTATAAGAGCAACCGAAAGGAAACCGAAAGGAAACACAGGCTGCAGTTTTAGCATCTTTATATCATGGCTCTAAGCTAAGGCTGCAGTTAGTTTAGTCAAGCTATGTTCTACGTGCCATGAGTCAACCAGTCAGTGTTTTACTTTTTTCACTTTCCATTACACAACTTAAATGAGACATGAGATTTTTCAACACTTTATTATAAAATAAGCTTTGTGTTAATTATTTTGGCCAGCTGCAGGTTAGTGTAAATGTTTTAAACAAAAAACCTTACAACCAAACTGAGGAAAACGTTCATGCTAATGACAATGTCAGAATGAAATATTATGTGATATTTCGATCATTTTAAGTGTTTTTCAGCTAGTGGTATGTTTGTGCACAGTGTGTGTGTCTCAAATCGCATGCAGTGTCAGGTGTACCAACACTACTGTTCCCACGAAACAGAACCAAGTTGATTACAGTAGTATTTGGTTTGGGATGCTGAAAAAATGGTGGCTGTTCTGGCTAACTGCACTTCTGTTCTTGAATATTGCCATATGTTCATACATGTAAATATATGGCAATGTTTGGACGCTATAAAAATACTTTACTGTAAAAAAAAAATATAAATCCTACTCATGTTGCATATTCAAAAGTAGTCTTACATATTCGCTATGTTCCACATTGCATTTATATTTACCTGTAACCACTCCAGTGTTTTTAGCTCAACCC
Source organism: Ancistrus triradiatus (assembly GCA_025084515.1). Lineage (NCBI taxonomy): Eukaryota > Metazoa > Chordata > Actinopteri > Siluriformes > Loricariidae > Ancistrus > Ancistrus triradiatus. Next base: position 16,816 of record JAJAGP010006361.1, on the reverse strand, counting down.
AAGGTTCAACACTGAGTTGGTGGGAAGAGTGACTGATAGCGAAACTGAGAGAAGAAGTGCAGGAATAAATGGTGTGAAAACTAAAAAAAAAAAAAAAATAGTGGTAGACGGGCCATGAACAGCCTGGTGTGACCCATTTAACAAATGACCATTTTGTCCAGACGGCCAGTGTTGATAAGAGCGTCAAGGTCCGAAAACTGCAGCTGGCATATAAATATTTTTTTATATTAAGCCCCACTATCATAAGGCAATCTGCTCTTTATAAACCGACGGCGACAGGGCCCAATCCCATGAGTGATGACAGGTCACCAAAATTTCTCATGCCTGCCCTCCATCCTGTAAGTCACTGTGTAGTAACGCCCCCCTTTGGGCAGAAATCACCTCCTCCAAATGTCCTCAAATAGCTAGCTGAAAGGATTTTTTTTTCTCTACTCTTCCCTGATGTAATGCTTCTATCTCAAAAGAAATATTCCTGGGGCACTCAAGGGGCCACAGCAGCAGTTCAACTAGCCCACTGCTGTAGAGGCTCAGGTTCAGCTCCCAGTAGTGCCTTCCGGCAGGTCTGGCATCTCACAGGCACGTGAATTGGCCAATGTTGAGGGAGGAGAAGATGGATAGGGTCCTTAACCTCTGGTGCTTGCTACAACAATGGTCCCCTGCTGTGAACCATGGCGTCTACTTCCTCCTGGGCTGAGTAATCGCACCTCTGACCAGGTGATAAAAATGGGGGAGGGAGGGGGTAGTATATATATTCCACTGACCAAAAAATAGTTGCACCCAGATAGAAATGCCGGATCGCTGCAAACCTGGACACACAGTTACGCACTCACAGGCCATTTTGCCCAGTTGACAGACTTTGAGACAATCATTGGACTGAGAGAAGCAGGGTGGTCATTTTGACCAAACTACCCGCCAATCTAGGCTTTTCTGATCTAGCTGTTAGGAGGTGTTGGGGGCAGTGGTTCCACGAGGCACACACTCATGGCAAAACAGGCTCCGGACGACCCAGGCAGACCACTGGTAGAGAAAGATCATTTTGATCCTCCTCACTGACAAAGCACGAGCAGCTCCGTACTGTTTGTTTTGTCCATCATCCATTGTTGTTGTGATGGCACCCATTACGTTGTGTCCTTGCCATTGACAGATAATTTTTTCCCATAAGTATTAATATAAATGAATGAATCCGTGGTATCCATTCCCCAGAGAATCCACAATGTATGAGGCATTATATGCATAAATGGATTGTATTGCATACTTCTTAAACTCTATATACAACACACACAACACCAAAAAAATATATGTTTTGCTCTTATCTCTGTTTAAGCGCGGTCATGGTTCTCACCATTTTCTATTTTGGTTGGCCGTTATCAGTAACATTTTCAGGACCCACGATGACTTATTCACGATAAGAATATATATATAAAAAAACAAAACAAAACGCACAAAACTGTTTACGGTAGATAATTGCTGGAACTCATAGAAGTTCTAGCAATTGCCTGGATGCCAAACAAACGCTGAATGCAGAGACATTTTCTTCCCCTGTCAGAATGCATCGAGAACTGAATCTGAAGAGTTGTGAAGTGGTCGGGTGCTGTACTTATTTTAACTTTAAAAAATACATTTTCTATATTTATGATATTAAAGGATATTATTAATGTTATTATTTACGGCATTATAGGATGGTATTAAAGATTTCTGTGATGCGAAGCACATGAAGTCCAGTCTGCCATGAATAACAGCAAAGTCATTATAAGATAAGTCTGTTCACACTGCCGCCATCTTGGTAACACCACCGGACAGTTAATTCCAGCCATACAAGACCAGACTCCTATCTCCTTGAACATGGAGAGATCTATATATCTGAAACTGAAAGAGAAATTAACGTTTAAAATGCATGTTTAGAATTGCTGGTATAATCTGACAAAAATGATACAACTTGCTTGCGATGTTGGGTTCAAATAACACTATTTTTAAGGTTATTCTGGCTACTGTGCATGCGCATCCGCCACTACAAAGGGGCCAAGACTTGCCTCCCCCCTCTTCGACACATTTACTAATATGCCGATTGGTTCTTTCTAATAATGGGGCGGGCTTCTGTACTACAGTTCTAGACCAGTGACCAGTCTCCTCCTCATATACCGTCTCTGATAACAGACTTTTAAAGTAGGATTAAAGTGCCACCTACCGACGGTCTGACACATGGCGAGGGCGAGACGCGAGGTTGGTGGCTTTTTGAAGTAAAGTGCACGAAGGGAATCTGTCTTGTCATCACGGGTGACATGAGATGAGGTTGGTGAGATAACAAGGTTAGACTGTACCTAGGTTGTCTTGCATGCTCGGGTCTTAACAGTGATGTTAGAGTTTGACTGACCAGTCTACAAGGTGTTCTATTAGTATTCATCCAGTTTTAGTATTCATCCAAGTCTGGTTTCTTTTAAGCATTCCGTAGTGTCATTGTTGACAGTGGAAATCTGCTGTGAAATCAGTCTGAGACTTACTACTTTGTTGTCCCCAAAATTCTAAGCAACTTACCCAAAGAAACCAGATAGTTCTGAAATTGTAGATTCCGGAGTCACAAGCAGCAAACTGATTATCAAGAATGGGAAAAGTCTCAAGAGTCATAGCAGCGAGTAACTTGATCATACCGGCCCTAGGAAAGCAATTATGGTCATAAAAATCATAGCAGTAATTAGGGCTGTCAAAGTAAATGCATTGATAATGTGTTAATAATGATTATCTCAATTAAATATTTGAATCAGCTGACACAGTTGGTAGTGATACATTCCTTACTTAGTAATTTAACCACAGTTCTGAGTTAATATTCACATTCCAAAAGGAGTTGTCTCATTCCCCCTAAATAAATTTACAGCCAGACTAATAATACAATCGTTACCGGATTTAAACAGTTATCTGACTATGCAAGTGGTAATGGAAGCACCATACCCTGATACCTTAAGTCAGAGTAAGTCCTTTATCGGATTTCAAGAAATCTGATAAATCCATCAGGATTTGAGCTCAGTAATCGGGTTATACTGTGCACGTAACCTCTATGGCTGATTTTCGTCGTTTAACTGCACATGTGCAAGAAACACTTGTGACAGGACTGCATTCCCTAACATTACTTGACGCAATCCTTGTACATAACAATTACAAACACCATACATGTAAAGCATTTAGCCGATGCCTTCATTCGGAATGTAAATCACTGAACCTATAGTATAATACCTTGCATGATACAGCACGCCAAATCAGAGAAAGCTGGGACGATATGGCGAACAAAAACAAAAAGTCGTGTGCAGTGGTGTTTTTTTACATTATCCTTTGGACTTTTATTTCATTGCAGACAGTATGAATTCAAGATGTTTCATGTTTTTTTTTTTTCTGGTAAACTTTAATTTCATTTGTTTAATAAACATCTATTCCTTCTTCTTCAGTCCTGCAAACACATTCCAATACAAAAGTTGGGACAGGGGACAATTTCGGTCTAGTAATGAGTTAAAAAAAACCCAAAAAGATAATTGTGTGATTTCAAACAGGTGATTAAAATCATGATTTGGTACAAAAGCAGTATCCATGAAAGGCTGAGTCTTTGAGGAGTAAAAATCGAGCAGAAGGACTTCAAGTTTATTCAACAAATGTGTAAGAAAATCATTAAAATGTTAAAAAAAAAACAATGTTTCTCAAAGAAAGATTTGCGGGTATTTTCAGTTCTAAACTTTTCCTGATTTGGGCTTGTTTGGCCATTGTCTTGTTGAAAAAGTGCCATGGACGTCCCTGGATCTGTCGTCTTGAATGTTGCTCTAAAATCACTCACTTTTCTGCAATTAATGCTGCCATCACAGAAGTGTAAATGACCTTTATCATGAGAGCACCTGACCCTGCCATTTCCCTCGACATTGTTAACATAAGGCTTGTTTTTTGCACAGTAAAGTTTTTAAGTGGCATTTGTGAATGTAACCTCTGTATTGTAGTGCTTGCTAAAGGTTTGAATAAAATAATCCCTTGTGGTTCAATCACCTATTGATGAAGGGAACGGTTCATGATGCAAGTGCCGTCCAGAGATTGGAGATCACAGATGTTCAGTTCAAGCTTGTGCCCTTGCCCTTTTATGCTCTGAAATTCCACCAGATTCCTTGAATCGTTTAATTGATATTATGTCCTATAGAGGGAGAGAAATATGTAAAAACCCTTCCAATCTTTCTTTGAGGAACTGTTTTTACATTTAAAAAAACATTTCAAATAATTGACATAACTGGAGAAACTGCCCATCTTTACTCCTCAAAGCCTTTAATGGATACTGGGTTTTAAAACCATATCATGATTACCATAAGCTTATGGAAGTCACACATCATTATTTAGGTTTTTTTTTTTTTTCTTTTTCTTTTTTTTCCAAATGTCATTCCAGGCCATTCCAGTGTTTACAGGGATGAAATGCAATGACTGTATATATTAATTACCGTATTTTTTTTTCTACTGCAACGGGTCTATTTTCACTACACTAAAGCGCACCCAACCGGGTTATACGACGCATGAAATGAAACAAACTCTTTAATTTCTGTCAGAATCTCAGTTTGGTCTTTTTACCTGGCGCAGGGCGTCTTCTTGCTTCCTCCACTTCCGTACCATTGATTCGTTAATGTGGAATTCTCTCACAGCTGCTCCTAATGTCCATGTTTGTACTGCGTTGACTGATAGCGTTGTGTTTTGAAATCCGCTTTGAAAGTGAATGAATGAATGCAAGGTACCCTACTGCTGAAGCACATACCGTATTACAACTAAACGTATTTACTCCGCTATGCTGCGCACTACTGTGGCCGTGAGCTTCGTAAACTTACCAAGGGCCGTGCTAAAAAAAAAAACATTTTGACAGATTTATTGAGCCCGGTGTACCATCTACAATCGGTTCTAGGTCAGAAAGCACAACCAGAATTAATTCATAATACATTAGACGCACCGCATTTAAAGGCGCACTGTCGATTTTTGAGAAAATTAAAGGATTTTAAGTGCGCCTTATGGTCCGAAAAATACGGTAACAAATGTAATGACGTTGACAAGAAAAACATGAAATAGTTTCGGTTCATACTGTCTGCAATGAATAAAAGTCAAAGCATGTACACCACAAACTGATGTTTTTTTTAACTTGCATTTTCATGTATTCTCATGTAGTCCCAACTTTTTCTGATTTGGGCTTATACAGGCCAAGCAGTTGAGGAATTGGGATCTTTTTTAGGTTCCCAGCAAAAGCAGCTTGGCAGCATTCTTACTTGAACCCTTAACCTACTGATCAATAGCCCTATTCCACAGAGCCATCACATCATCTGTGATGTCTTTACGATGTTGACGTACTGATTGGTATGGTAGTCTGTGATTTAAGGAGCGACCTCTAATCTTGGATCTAAATTAAGAGCTCAAAGGAGGCATTATGTATAATTTCACCACAATAAAGCAACATAAGAGATATAAGCTAAAATATTCATAAATGTGTCCTCTCATTTAGAAGAATTACCCAATCACAATACTGGATATACATACAACCAAAGAGTGGTTTATAACCAGTAGTATATTTATTTTCCTTGTTGCATCCTCACTCGTTGAATTACTGTATGAGTTAATAGGCATACAAACGGTTTCTATTCATTTATTTTATTTCAAGAAGCTACACTTGCTGTTCTAAATAGAAACACTGGCTTCCACTAGAGTATATGTACAGTGCCTATAGAAAATCTTCATACCATGTCAGAACACTTAACTTTTATCACAATACACGCTGTAAATAAAAGCCATTTAAGATGTCTCTTTGTGGCTGTATTTCCATAATATAATCCTCAACATCAATGTAAAATGAATACAGGTAAGTGTCATTTAATATCTGTGTTATGTTCTTTGAAACAAGACGTTACCATAGTCACGTAGTCTTTTTAGGCTACTGTAATGTAAATGTAAAGGTTAGTTTCACAAGAAAACTGCAAATGATATGTAAAGGCATGTAGAGATATCACTGAGAACACAAGTGATTGATGAGGGACTGAAAACGACTGACACTTTTGTTTGTCAGAAGACAAAAATGCATTGATAGACAGTATTAGGAGCAACATGGAAGATCAGCCAGATGAAACAGAGACTCAACAAGTGAGTATGAACCGGTTTATATAGTTATAGGCTTGAGAGAATACACAGGTAGTGGGGAACAAACAATAGGACAGGCACAACACTTCCAAATGGCATTTATAGCTTGTTACAAATAAGTAGAGAAAAGCTGTACACAAGAACACGTGATTTTGGCCAACTGTATCCCATATCCCCATTGTAAATCAGGGAGAACCTGTACAATACAACTCCATTAATGCATATAATGCCTTATACAGTGTGGATTTTCTGGGGGTCTGGAACGGATTCATCCAATTTACATTATTCCTTATGGAAAAATTTGCTTGGTACTCGTCATTTTCGGTTCTCGGCAAGCCTTCCAGAACGAATAGATGATGAGAACCAAGACACCACTATTTTAAAGGATCAAGTCAAGTCAGCTTTATTTCTATAGCGCTTTTTACAATGGCGCATTGTCTCAAACCATCTTTAGAATTTTAGATTATCTTCTAATATCTAGGGCCAATCCCAAACTGAGCAAGCGCTGACAGTGGCAAGGAAAAACTCCCTCAACATTATACGGAAGACTCGAACTCAAATAGGGACCCAACCTCCTTGGGTGGCTTAGATGATAAATGTAGGAATGAAACTACTTTATCCAGTCAAATAAGTTTGTAGTAATAGTTTGAAAAACAGGAACTAAGTAAATATTAACTCTGATACACAGTCGCATTAGGATTTTGAGTCCTCAGCAGGAAAGTCTTTTACTGCTTTGTCTCCAGCCAACCGGAGGAGGGAGAGCGGTGCTATAATTTTTCTATAGGCACGGCAACACTGACGAAATGTTGCTCCTTTTAGAAATCAATGGTTGCTCTAGCAACCTCTCTGTAGCATTATAGCACTAAAGCATCTATTTAAAAAATGATGGCATATTTGTATCAATATAGCACGTGTCCATGTGCTCACCCCCATCCCCCACTAGCGATGGAAAGCCATTCGGAAAGCCATCCGACCTCCTATGGCTTGGCAATTGCTTCTTGAGGTCAAACTCAGCAGAGCACTAATTCAAGAGCTCTCTATGCACCGTGTCTCCCATTTGCCCATTATTTGACCGTGACAATATGAGAACGTTCACTTGGTTATAGTTGAGCGCTGTATCTTCGCCGGTCGGCTCTGCAAGAGAAGAACCAGCGATCTGCATTCAAAGTCCGGGCACATCGAGTGTGCAGCCACATTCATTAGCCATTAGGCAAGTCACAGTGCTTTGTAATTAAATGAAATGTGAAACAGAAATTTCTGGATATCGTATCGCTAAACTTGTGCGAGAGGTCACGCCAGAGAGGTGTACGCAGGTTCTTTCCGTGAAAATAAACATCTGCAACGACTGTAACCGAAATAAATACATCCGTCACGCTGTCCGCGAGCGCCTCGGTGCAAATCATGCCAGGAAAGCGTCACGCTGCGGCAGGTGGTTTTGTCTGCGATAATGAAGAGCACAATGCTAACAGGCAGCAGAAGAATAGGGAGGAAAAGAGATAGGAGAGGGTTGGAGTGACCCTCCTGCACGGGCACAAATAAGGGAGCCACAGCTTGAGCGGCGCTCATCTCCTGCATACAGATTGCATTACACAGCCAATCCTCTGAAAGAGCCTTTGCTGCTCCAGTGCACTGACATGCGTCATACACAACCAGCTAACCCCGTTCGGGTAATTAATGCCAGGCACGTGACTTTATTCATCGGCAGCCACGCTCGGATTCGGCAGCAGGCCGTGTTAGCACGACCTGACTTGTTGTGATTATCGCATATGCTAATGGGTCAGGCATTGAGATGGAGGACGGCGCTTCGCCGGCTAAATCTCCTGCAGTCGCACGAGGTTTCAAGTCTGTTTAAAGTTTCATACGGCGTCGCTTCCTGGTGCTGACATGCCACCTGATTAATATAGCCACGTATGTATGCGCCCCCCCCGAACAGAACGCCTTGATTAGCGACGCCTGTTCAGTCATGCAGTTATCCAATCAGCCGATCGCACGGCTGCGCCGCGGTACAGACACGGCTCGAGAGCCTCGGTTAACGTTCACGTCAAAACATCACATCACACCCAAAAAAAACCAAAAAAACGCAATCTTTCACAGCGGCGTGGCTGTCACTGCCAGAAGGGGTTTGAGCATTTCCGAAACCTGTTGATCTCCTGGGATTTTTATGCATGACAGGTTCACAGAATGGTGCAAAAACCCCACAAAACATCCACCGAGCCGAGGCTCTATAGGTAGAAATAGCTCCCTGATGACAGATGTCAGAGTAGAAAAGCTTGTCTGAACTCGAATTAACCATGCTTTACAACAGCGGTGATTAGAAAAGCATCTCTGCGCACATTAACATATGGAACCTTGAGGCAGATGGGCTACGACCGGGTCATACTCCCATTTATTTATATTTTGTAATTAAGTAAGTAAAGAAACAGTGATAGACATGTAGATCTGCTGTAGCTGTCAAAAGATGACACAAGTTATTTTTGGTAGTGCACAGGTTTTATTGTGTGTGTGTGTGTGTGTGTGTGTGTGTGTCGGTGTGTGTGTGTCTACGCACTCTATGTAAAGCACTTTTTATAATGCAGTGTACCTTTGTTCTCGACCACATCTGAACTCGTCGAATTCGGTTCTCGACCCATTTTGACCAGAAAAATTTCTCTCGCTTCTAGTCATTTGCTCGGTATGCGGCGCACTTGCTTAAACTTGTACGAGTCGAGCCGCATGACTCGCTTCAGCCGAAACTCGATTCATGATACAGTGATTCAGTTTCACAGAAGCTCTTTCCCAGTGTAATTTTCATCATAGGTACACTTCAACTAAATGAGAAAAAAAAAATCCAGGAAATCACATTGTAGGAATTTTAAAGACAACTCAATACTTTGTAACCTTTGTTGGCAATGACAGAGGTCAAACGTTTCCTGTAAGTCTTCACCAGGTTGGCACACACTGTAGCTGGTATTTTGGCCCATTCCTCCATGCAGATCTTCTCTAGAGCAGTGATGTTTTGGGGCTGTTGCTGGGCAACACGGATTTTCTCCCTCCACGGAACTCCCTCCACAAATTTTCCATGGGGCTGAGGTCTGGAGACTGGCGAGGCCACTCCAGGACCTTGAAATGCTTTTTACGGAGCCACTCCTCCAAACACAACAAGTTGAGTATTTACCAAAAAGTTCTATTTTGTTTCATCTGACCACATGAGATTCTCCCAATCCTCTTCTGGATCATCCATATGCTCTCTGGCAAACTTCAGACGGACCTGGACATGTACTGGTTTAAGCAGGGGGACACGCCTGGCACTGCAGGATCTGAGTCCCTCTCGGCGTAGTGTGTTACTGATGGTAGCCTTTGTTACTTTGGTCCCAGCTCTCTGCAGGTCATTTATCAGGTCTCTCCGTGTAGTTCTGGGATTTTTGCTTTTTTTTTTCTCATTTAGTCTCTCATAGCTGAAGTGTACCTATCATGAAAATTACAGACCTCTCTCATCTTTGTTAAGTAGGAGAACTTGCACAATCAGTGGCTGACCAAATACTTTTTTGCCACCACTGTAAGTGTTTCAAACATGAACTTGCTTATCATTACTTATCATAGTATCTTTTCCATATCTTCGTTATGATATAGTATAGACGCTCTACCAAACACTCCTCAGTTCATGATACATTTAACGTATGATGAATTTATCACAACATATCCCCATCATAAATCAGGGAGCACCTGTACAATACAACTCCATTAATGCATATAATGCTTTACACAGTGTGGATTTTTTTGGGGTCTGGAACAGATTAATTAAATTTCCATTATTCCTTATGGGAAAAATGTTGCTTAGTACTCATCGTTTTCGGTTCACGACAAGGCTTCTGGAACGAATTCATGACGAGAACTGAGGTACCACTGTATTGTAATCGTTTGACAGCACTACTAAAAAGACTGCCTTCACACATACGGACACATACAGGGAAACAATATTCATCCATAATGTTCAGTCTGACCTCCTATTCATTAAAAATTCAGTTTTCGTTGAATTCTCACTTACCTGGCACTTAACCAACCACCCCCCCAGTTGCCCACCCTTATTTCTTATTACTGCGCTAAATTGCCTTCAGTGTTGCAGTGATTGTTTACACACTGCTTTCACCAAAACGGCACACAGAACCTTATTATGCTAAGGTCGTGATATGTAGAGATGAGATGCTGAAGTGCTGCCTCAGCTGGCCTATTCATCACCGCTGCCATCCGACACGTGACAAAACAGGAATTAAAATGGGAAGCTCGTCGATTCGGGTTGGCGCTCAGCATTTCCAATCGTGTGCGGCCAGTGCGCTCGAGCGGCCAGATATCATCTCGCCCTCTCTTCTCTGGCGAACAAAACAGCAGAATGGCATTCTGCTCGCTTTCCCTGGTCGCCTCGTGCCGTCTATTCATTCGGACGCCGATGTTTTCCACACCTACCCGTGTTGCTGTGGGCTGCCGGTATTTTCCGGCGTTCAAAACAAATACATCGGAGTAGTCATTAGCCTTAATGACTGTATAATACAGACAATGCAGTGAGGAGATGAAAAGGGCCAGAGCATGCTAACCATTACTTTGCTTGCCTTGCTATGATGACAACACAAGTGGTGGAGGCCTCAGAGCTATAATCTTACTGCGGCCATTGAGTCTCCTCAGTCATTAGTATCGACTCAGTACGAAGCCGGGCAATTGAAGCACTCGCATGCTAGCAAATATAAATCCAGAGGTCTCTAAAGGGACGCTCTGTGCATTCTATCTATTCATTCTGCTCACTTATAGCCCATATATTCTAAGACACTGGATTTATGCTCTGCCCCCACCAAACATCATCATACACTGCTGCAGAGAGTTACTGCACCCAGAAAGATTTTCAGCGAATAAACACAGACGCATATAGCAGTGACTTCCAACTGTTTCCATACAGAAGCATTAAGGGCCAAGCATCGACGGTTAAAAATCCTTTCTTCCATCCTGCATCTTCTCAGCTAGCTCCATTGTTTCGGAACAAATTCAGCCATGATCATTGTCCACACCAGCATGCACTCCAGACACCCTCTGGTGTAAGAGCCTATAAAACACGGCTCGCTTTGACACCCTTCTGTTTGAGAAACCAGGCCAACTGACCTGAAGCCTGAAAAAGCCACCTGCCCTGCAGTTTCTCTCCAATTTATAGACAAGAGAGGAAAGATTATGAAATGAGATGCAAAAATTGTTTGAAAAGCTCTTGTTTATACTGTCGTTCACACTAGTGGTCGACCGATATGGGTCGATGGAGATATTTAGAAAGCTGATATAATGCTGATATTACTTTTTTCTCTGCAACTGATAAAACTAATAAGAATAAATAAACAAGAAATGAGACACCAAATTGCTGAACATTTATTTAAGCTATAAAAGCACTGTCTCTGTTTGCACTCCGACTTTTTTATGAATCAAAAAATACAAGTTGTATTGCTCTTTTACTTTTATTATTTATTTATTTGTTATTATGTACATTTATTATCAGATAAGTGTCATATTCTTTCTGGGGAAAAAAGATCATGTGTAATTACTTTGCATTTACGGTGCATTTAGATGCATTTAATAATCCGACAACTGCAGAAAATCAGATTTTGTCAGTAATCCGATCAAGGAGCACAAATGCACTTGAGTAATCCGGTCATGGGAAACCAGCCAATAATCTCACCGGATGATCTGACATCAACTTCAAATTTTAATATTAAATAATTCTTCATTTTCTTGAGTATATATTGCATTTGAGTCTCCACAAATTGCCAGATCCCTCGAAAGAATCCCCCACCAAATAAGCTCTACAGAAGCGAAATCTCTAAGAGTAAGCAGACCTGGCAACCTTTTTTTTTTTTCGCTAGCCGCTCTGTGCACATGCGCAGACTGCCAAAATCCGATTGAAATCGGGTAACATGTATTTGTGCTATGAGTACTCTGATTACTGGTATAAAATCCAGCTCTCGTTATCGGATTTCTTACTCAGATTTCTGCATTTATCTGATTATTCAAGCGGTTGTTTATACAGTATACTCTGGTCTGGAAGTCAGATTATGATCGGATTATTAAGTACATGTAAACGCACTCAATGTTCGAGTAGTGCACGTGTTATCGACATCTTTTAAAAAAAATCCCAGTTCCAGTTAAAAGCAGTAAGTTGTAATGCTGGACACAGTTTTCCTCTTATAAATGGTGCCACCCTCCCTGAATCTCAGCATCTCTTTGTTTCTAGTCACTCCATGGTCATACTTTATGAGCTAGAAATTCAAAGTTTCTCTGCTTTTTCCCCACTATTTTTGAATATTGGCCTCATGAGTGCAGATATCGTCCGATGCCGATTATTTCGAAATAGCTTTACTGGTTCACACAAAGAGATTTTTCAATATGTTTCTGGAACTGAGGTCTATGGAACAAACACTCACAGCCTGCTAAGCCTAAAAGAAGGAAAATAACCTAATCCCTATTGTTAATGACAGCAGAGAGTGGAAAGTTGATTGTTAAAGTTGTAAAGGTTCTATGACAAACAAACAAACCCACATAGTCTGAATCGCATAGCCTAAACACTAACTGCGAGGTGGGAGAGTGGGAGTGTTACCAAAAATTCCATTAACTTTAACCAAGTGTTACCAGTAACACCCTGTCTTACCTGGAATTGCTAATAAAGTGCCTAGCAGCAGATGGTGCACAATAAAGACAAAAGTTTGTAGACACCCCTTCTAATTATTGAGCTCTGCTATTTCAGCAACACTCACTCATAACACATTCATAATATAAAGCAGACATTTCTGGATTCCTCTTCATAGACAAACAGTGGCAGTAGAATGGGTTGTACTGATACCCCAATGACTCTCAGTACGACACATTTATAGGTTTCTGCTTCCAATAAGGCAGTTCATCAGCTTTCTGCCCTGCTGTCCAAACAAAGTCCAGAGAAAATTGCTTTGCCAACTTTGATTGAGAACTTGACTGACTTGCACAAAACCTTGACCTCGACTCTATTAGACATCTCAAAAATGCATTGGAATGCCAAAAGTGAGTCGGGGCTTATTGTCTAACATCAAATATCGACCTCACAGTCATGTTCCAAAATCTAGTGGAAAGCCCTTTTAGAAGATCAAAGTCTGTTGTAGTAGCAAAGGTGGAGGCAAACTCCATACTAATACCAGGCATACATTACTGGATGTAATATGCGGTCTATACTGTATCATAGCAGGCATATGTAGTTCAATAGTAGTTAATATTTATAACACTTCATTAACAAAGCTTATTGAAATGACGTGTGAAAAATATCATGTCATTTTAGTGAGTAATGCATTGAAAGTAGAAAAGTTAAAGCAAAAACTTTAATCTTATTGGTGAACTCTAAGCTAACTGCCACCCAGCATGTGGTCTGGAGGATTCAGTTCCTGTTTTCCTTTTGGTAGACTGTCATTACTAACCATTTAAGGAGCCATGACGACTTATTTTAAGTATGTATACAAAATTTAGTCTTTTTATTGGCTGGAATGTTTGAATATGATATTCATATTTAATGTTAGCGTGTAGTGTAAAAGCTCTAGAATTGTATAAATTTAGCCAGCTGCTAAAATAAACACTGCACAATGGCAGTATTACAAATAAAGCCAATAAATCTTAAATCATTCCAACATCTATTGGTGACCTATAAGCTAACTGCAGCCTGTGTTCTGGAGGATTCAGTTCCTGTTTTCCTTTTGGTAGACTGTCATTACTAACCATTTAGGACCCCTGACGACTTATTTTAAGTAACTATACAAAATTTAGTGTTTTTATTGGCAGGAATTTTTGAATATGATATTCATATTTATTGTTAGTTATGTTAGTGTGTAGTGTGATAGCTCTGAATTGTATACATTTAGCCAGGTGCTAAAATAAACACAATGGCAGTGTTACCAATAAAGCCAATAAATCTTAAATCATTCCAACATCTAAATACACACAACTCTGTCAAGTTTGAGACATGGTCATCCCAACTTAACCCAGTAGAAAATCTGTAGTGAGCTGAAAAGTAAAGTGCACAAGTGAGGATGTACAATACAAGCCTGTAAAATACATGGCTATTATCAAGCAGCATTTCATGTATCATCAAGGATGTGTTCAGTATTTAAGTACTCTGAAGCTTTTATATATTATCCTAGACCAGTCTGTCAATTTTTCCTGGCTGGCTGTGATTAAACTGCAATGCGGTGTTCGTCGAACCATTTATTAGAGTCAGTAAGACCTGTGAGAGCAACACTGCCAACGTCCATTTGTTGTTTAAATGAGTAATTTGCTTAACAAGCTGCTCTGAGTGCGAGTGTCTAAACTCGGAAGCTTTTAAACAGACGAACTTTCACCTCTGGGTTCCTGTACATCTGCGTGTCTGCAGAACACCCCGGACCTCCTCCCGTGCACCATATGCCCCACAGACAAGGTTTTTCGACGCATCCACGCATGGCATCAGACATCTGTTGTTGGGACTTTAAACTACTGTAGTCTCAGACTCTTGCTCTTCTGCTAGCATTCGATGGTGACCTGTTCCCCCGAAGCGCTCATTCCCCAAACCGACTCAATGACAAATGTAGTGGTTTGGATTACTAGAGAGTAAAAGCTGGTACTGTTCTACTAGAGTAGTGAATGGCAACCCAAATAATTCACCATGGTCGGAAGGCGTTTCTAAACAAGGGTCTGGAAAGGAAGAGTTAGCAGAAGACTACAAAAGGGCTTTAATTAGCCGCCGCAGTACCAGTCAGACCATTATTAAGAAGTGGAAAGTGTATGGCACCACCAGCACCTTGCCGAAATTGTTCTGTAATTCCAAACTGGGAGACAGAGCCAGGACAGGAGCTACATAATGGCTTGTGGCCTTTTGCTCAGGTGAGACCAATAGTGAGCAACCCACAGGGAACACCACCCAAAGTACATCAAACCTAGTGTGAAGCACGATGGCAACCTTATATTTTGGGTGTGCTTTTCCTAAGTGGGAACTAGGCTGTTGGTCAGGATTGAAGGGTAAATGCTGCCAAGTACACCCAAATACCCTGTGCTAGACTGCTGCCGCTGGGCATGTGGTTCACGAACACACCACCATAAAAACAACATAGTGGATTAAAGATAGGATGGTGATTTATCCATGAGTGGCCAAAATTGGACAGTTCTGCAAAGACAAATGAGCAAATATTTCTCAATCTAGGTGTGCAATCCAAACAGACTCTTGGCTGTAATTAAAGCAAACAGTTGCTGCGATGTAATAAACCACTGGACCAAACACACTCCCTGTGATGGTACTCTAGTTTTTATTATTATTGCTATTTTAATATTGCAAGCTAGAAACAAATGTATAAATAAAGCTGGAAAATGATTTTCAGCCTGTAAAACAAAAAGTGTCTATGTCACAAGGGTATGATGAGTGTCTATAGGCACTATAGCCTCAGATTCCTGTTCTTGGCTGACAGGAGTAAAATACGATAAAGCACATTTTCTGTTGTAGCAGATCCGCCTCAGGGTGTGAAGCCATGCTCATGTGATGACCGTTATTAGTTGTTGGATTTACTGTCTCATCAATTGCCACCCACAGATCTGTCTTGCAATGGATAGTCTTTTGTTCGCACCATTCTGTCTATACAGGTAGTCCCCGATTTACGATGGGTATACGTTCTGAAAAATCAATTGTAAGTTGAATTTATTGTAAAACGAGGAGCTTAATTTATGCCGTACATATCATAGCATAGCATTCCTTACACATGCTTAATACTGTACACAACTGTTGCTTTTCCTCACTACATTTCTCAGCACTCATCACGGCTGCCTTGTGACTCCCTATGTCACGCACTGCCGACTTCCTCATCGGAGAGCCTGAGAGTACAGTGGTACCTTGGTTGTCGACCACCTCAGAACTTTGGAAATTTGGTTCTCAACATTTTTTTTTCGGTTCTTTTGACTATAAAATTTTGTCCCAGTTCTTGTCGTTCACCCAGAGTTCATCAATAGAGCAAGTGTTTTGCTTTTATTCTTCACTTTCAATCCAACACTTTATTGTAAAATAAGCTTTGTGTTAATGATTTTGGCCCATTGTAGGTTAATAGAAGTGTTTCAAACATTAGCTTTCTTGTCATTACATGGTACAGTATAGACCGTTCTACCAAACGCTCATGAAACTCTTCAGTTCATGATGCATTTAACTTGTGATGGATTTGTCTGAAAGTATCCCCATTGTAAACCAGGGAGCACCTGTACAATATAACTTCATTAATGCATATAATGCCTTGTACAGTGTGGATTTTCTGGGGGTCTGGAACATATTCATTCAATTTACATTATTCCTTATGGAAAAATTTTGCTCGGTACTCATCAGTTTCAGTTCTCGACAAGCCGTCTGGGACAAATTAACGACGAGAACCGAGGTACCACTGTATAGCATAGTGTAGGGTTTCTGACACATGCTTAATACTGTACACGACCATGGCTTTTTCTTCACTACATTTCCCAGCGCTCATCACTGCTGCCACATGACTGCCTAGGTCACGCACTGCCGACTTCCTCATCAAAGTACCTGAGAGTATTGCTCCGCATATCGCTTGCCCAGGAACAGTCAAAATTCAGAGTACGGTTTCTACTGAATTTGTATTTATGCACATTATCGGATTTCCTTTGTAAAGTCAACATGTGGACTGTGGTAGCCTAGCAG
>JAJAGP010006360.1:0-22476 GCA_025084515.1 Ancistrus triradiatus | reverse complement strand
GCATTGGGATGGGGCCAGAGCACACTACTGCATCGGACATCGCCTTCACCACTCTAACCACCTCTACAAAATTAGCCTTAGTAACCTCTGATTGACGAAGGCGTATATCATTAGCCCCTACATGAATAACTATCCTAGAGAATCTGTGGCTCTCGAGTTCACTAAGACTCGCTACAATGTCCGGCACTCTGGCTCCCGGGATATAGGTAACTCTAGCTGCTGGTGTCCCTAAAGGGGTAGCTAGTTTCACGTGTCGTAAAATAGAGTCACCTATGACCAGAGCTCTTTCAACAGGCTGCTCAGTGGGTGCATCACTGAGGAGGGTAAACCTGTTGGACACGTGAACAGGTAAAGAGTGGTGCTCTTGTGGGCTAGCGTTACGACTACTTCACCGAACTGTCACCCACTTGCCCTGCTGCAAGGGCGCTGCTGGGGCGGGGGCACTAACTTCACCTGTGGCATCCAGATCTGCGAAGCTGGAAGCTGAGCTAGCCTTCTCTAATGTCTGGATGCGTGCCTCTAAAACGACAATCTTCTCCATCAGATTAGCTACAAGCCTACACATATCACAAATAAAAGTAAAACTAATGACGGAGGAAGAATAGCTTAACATGCCACACTCGGCACAGGGAACAAGCGCAGCAGAAGCCATGTTAGTACAATTAATTAAATAATAAATTAAAGGTACCTAGCTTCAAGTAGTGTTGTGGGGTGCCGATTGAAGATATGATTCAGCCGATGGTAAGCTGCAGATGATGGTCCAATGCAATTTCTGGTAATTAACTAACGGCTAATTACTGCAAACACACGCGGTATAACTGTAAAGTTACTAAATAACGATTAGCGGCGAAAATATAATCTTAATTTATTAAGATGTTGTAAAAAGTATTGTATATATGATACAAATACGATAGGGAATTAAAATAGTTAAAAAATAATAAACTGGGAACAACTGCAAAACAGCGCGCACCTGAATCAGAGCTAATGAGTCTGGGTTGCCAGATCCTCATAATCCTTGCATCTCCTACTCACACCACGCACACTCCCATACTCGTACACTAAGCCCACTTTACCACAATCAATTAACCTATCATGCATGTTTTTGGACTGTGGGAGGAAACCAGTATACCAGGAGTAAACTCACACGGACACGGGAGGGCATGAGTCTCGGTCGTCTCGGTTGTAGGGTGTTTTTCCTTACTGCATGCTTGCTCAATTTGGGATTGACATTAGCTAGCTAATCGAAGATAACAGAAAATTGTAAAGCTGCTTTGAGACAATGCTCCATTGTAAAGAGCGCTATAGAATGAAATTGGACTTTGACATACTCAGCCAGATTTTTGCTTTCAATTTCTTCTTTAAAAACTCTTGTGAGGTCTTTGTTTAGGAACATTATTGTTGGAAAAATCTTTTCCTGCCAAGCATCTTACTGGTAGGAAGCGTGGTTAATTGATTATTTTGCACTATATAATAGCGTTTGTGTTTACGTTATAAACGTCGTCTCCCCTACACCTGCTGAACTAAAAAACACACACATTAGGACACTTTTTACTCCCCTATGATAGTCTTGTCCACTGCAAACTAATGAAAACCATCAGATCCAAACAAGTTAAAATCCGTTCCATCTGATTAGAGAATTATTTAGGCAATATTCATGAAGCTTTGTTACAGGTTAACGCATAGGTTTTGTGTTTATTTGGTAGTAGGCTAATAGTTTTCTTCTGAAGCATCTGAGGTTGACTTCATGTAATATTCATCTCGCTGTCTGTGCACTCACTAAAAGGCCAATTTCCAGGGATAAATCTTGAGCAAAGCTAAAAACACAAGGGGCTCTGTTTTTCAAGACATATGGCTTAAGTAATTAGCCTTCACTGGAAATTGTATTACAGATGTACTCCGTTTTGTTTTGGCGAGTTTCTACACTTGAGTCTAATGTTAATGCGTTCATTCCAAACTTATAGCTTTTATAGGGAAGAGTGGGGACGGTTGCAACATTGCTTATTCCACCAGTTAGGAATAAGATACAGGGCTGATATTCATATAGAACATGCTCAGTTAGTCCCTCCTCATTCCTGGAAGAAACCAGGCACATATGACTATTCTTTATACAAAAACAACTTTTCAGGATGAAAAAGTAATTTTTTTTAATGTTCAGAGGTGTTGTCATACAGTCCAAATTGTTTGCTTGTGATGTTATATCATTTTAATCTGTGTGTTCTTACAGTAGCTTCCAACAGGCATAGCTTACGTGTTAAAGCTTTTGTGTCTAGCTAGAATAGCAAGATTTATCATGGCTGTCATTAATGTAAAATAATGTAAAATGACAACATTAATGTAAAATATTGTATTTACATTACATTGTGAATTTCATTGAGTAATGTAGGATACCTTTCAATAGTCTCCTGCAGGCGATCTATTTTATGGTTATTCTAATTCAGTAATGTATCACAAAAGTTTACAGAAGGATTATTAAATTTCAGTGTCTAGTTTATAGTTTAATTAATTGTAATAATTAAACGAAAACCTTGGTTGTTACTTAAAAATATGTTTTTCATTGTAGCAATCCTGGTCTTTACACAGCCAAATTAATTTAGTGAAGACCCTTTACACAAATAAATTAAAGTAAAGGCAAAATGATATTAAAGAATCATTTAATTACATTTTAATGAATGTTTCAACTGTCCCTGTTGTGGGGTCAGTTTCAACATTTGACCATGTCTTATCAAGTGTAAATTGTAACTATATTATCATATGTACGTATGAGTGCAGTGTGGGTGGGAAGCTGACAGATGTGGTTTTACTGTATTAAAATTGTGTCTTTCTAATGCAAACAGTGTTGCAACTGTCCCCTCTCTCCCCTATATAATTGTTATAACAGTGTACTGCTATATTCTGTTGTTAAAACTGAAATAAAAGTATTCCTTTTGTGGTTTACTCTCTCTCTCTCTCTCTCTCTCTCTCTCTCTCTCTCTCTCTCTCTCTGTGTGTGTGTGTGTGTGTGTGTGTGTGTGTGTGTGTGCAGTTGACAGTCACCTTATTTGTTATGCAGATAATACCTGTTGCTATACTGTCAATACCCAATCATTCTATAAGTAGGCTTATTTGAAAACTATATGGTATGTTACAACATTCGTAATGTTCAAAATTAAAAATTTGGTTCAAATTATTAAAATTGCAGGACATACTGGAATACTTTACCTTACTTTAACTCTAAGATAACACCAAACAATATCCCCTTATGCTCAATGTTAGTATATTTCACCAACCCTATTATTATTATTATTATTATTATTATTATTATTATTATTATGCCATAACTGGTATCAATATTTTAGTAGCACTGATCTTTTGTGATATTTTTGTTATATGTTTCGTTTTCAATTTCACGAAATTAATTGAACTTAGTGAAATCGAATTCGAATCGAACTAAACAAATATCAAAAAGTCCAAACTTTTTAAAACTGCAATGTCAGGTTTTACATTCGCTCTTGTGGAGATAACCTAAATTTGATATTAAACTCCTGTCACACACACTTGATAATTGATCTCACAATGCAGTCAGATTTCTATGAGCCTCAAAATGTCCGATTTTATTAGTGTTACACAGAATACGTCTAATTTACTCTTAATTTCATCCAGATCGTTTACATATTTCAGGAGACACCTCCGAATGAACACGTCGATGAATAAAAGATCAAACGGAAAAACTTCTGCAGTATGATTTGGTAGCCTGTTATTTCGAGATACCGCACCTTAGTTACAAGCTATCCCCTGCAGCGATGTTGACCCACTAACACGCTTGAAGGTCTGTATAGGGTTAATGCATGGTAATCAGGCTCAAAGACGGTTTAAGCTGTGAATATTGAGCTATACTGTTAACAACATTTGTAAATGCATTTGATAGGCTATTTTTATTCAGTAAGAATGTACCCTAATTCTAAAGTATTAGTGGGCTTTCATTTTCTTTTCTTATTAAACATTTGTTTAATTAATTTATAACCTATTGATTTTATGTTTTAATTTTATCACAGTGGTAGCAGCGGTAGTAGTAGCAGTCATACAATAAATACAGCAAACCTATAGGCTATATGCTTGTATAGGCTATAGGCTATATAACTTGTTTATTTAACGTCGCAACTATACTACTGAAAAACCTTCATACTGGACAATTCTGTGCGCCCCTGGGGAGACTCGGGATAGATCTCTGGGCACCTTGTACAACTGTGCTGCCTCAACTGTGCTGTTTTTGTCTTGTGTGTGTGTGTGTGTATGTGTGTGTGTGTGTGCGCGCATGTGTATGTATATATATATAAAATGTGTTGTACATACAATATACAAACATACACTAGTGAAACACATACTATATACTAGTGAAATCACATTGTGTGTTATTACTAAAACCTACAAATTCTTAGATTTTCTGTAGTAAATCAGTGAAGAAAATAGAGAATTTGCTTACAGCGACCGAGCAGTGTGTGTGTGTGTGTGTGTGTGTGTGTGTGTGTGTGTGTGTGTGTGTGAGAGAGAGAGAGAGAGAGAGAGAGAGAGAGAGAGAGTGTCGGTTTGGATTAATAGACGTGATAATTTCACACAAAAGAAGAGCCGTATTTCATCTCGCTTCTATCTGTTCCATCAGAAAGGGTCGCAGAACAGCTGCGGCACAGAGCGTGTTATTATGAAGTTTGATGATGGGAACCCGTTTACTCTTCTATAGCACTTTGCTCCAGGCAAACAGTAGCTGCGGGCTAAGCCGGTGCCAGGCCCTGATAAAGGACTTACTTGGGGGAGGGGGTGGGGAGGCTGAGAGAGAGAGAAAGACAGAGAGAGACAGAGAGAGAGACAGAGAGACAGAGAGAGAGAGAGAGAGAGAGAGAGAGAGAGAGAGAGAATAGGAAATCAGAAACAGAATAACGAGCGAAAGCTGATGTGAAAACGTGTAAGTCAGTGATGTAATTTAGTATTTATTTGCATATTTAAACTAGGTTAAAACTAAGTTGGATGCATAGCAAAATAGCCAAAACTGTATTTGGATTAACTGACACATTTAACTTATTGTCTGTTTGTGTCCCCCTTCTGTATATTAGTGAGTACATTGGGGCATTTGAGCTTGGTCTGTCTGTCTCTCTCTGTCTCTACACACAACATGCGATAGTAGATAAAGCCTGGAAGCCTCCATTATGCTTTTGCAGAAAATAAGTCCATTGGATCTAACTTCAGTATGTTCTGTTTGAGTGTTTAAGTGTTTAAGGTGGTCTGTGTATATTCAGGTAGTCGCCATCTATAGTAGTGCTGGATCAGACTTTTAAAAGGGTTTGCACATTTACATTTTTTGTCATTTAGCAGACTCCCTTATCCAGAGTGACTTACAATTGATACAGTCTTACAATGCAAACAATTGTAGGTTAAGGGCCTTACTCAGGGACCAAATATTGGCAGCTTGACAGATTTGAACCCTGGACATTCTGGTCCATAGGCCAGTACCTTGTAGCCAGTACCAGTAGCTTCCCTGTCACTGTTCGTGATTCAAACTCGCTCTTGATCTTCAAGTCCAGATTAAAAACACATTTATTTACTCAGGCCGTTGAGTAGTCTTAAAATAAAAGGAAGGTCTCTCTTTAAGTTAAGATAACTGGGTGTGGAGTCGTAAAATAATCTTTTTTGATTGTTTTATTATGAATGTTTTTTTCGTATTTTGCTTTTAACATTTTTTGTGTTTCTCTGTTTCTGAGATCGCGTGGACAACACTGCCTCTCCTCACTGCCTCCATCAACCTGAGGATGAAGCCCTTAGATTCAGTGTTGCAGTTGTCAACAATGCCGCTCCTACTCATCTGCCGGATGTATTGTAATCCTGTGGTGACTTTTTCTGTTCCAGTCCTCATACCATTACTCAGTACTCATCAGAGGATAATAACTTCCCTCCCCTCTTCTGGTTTCATTGAGCACGCATTTCCAACCAATCTTTCCCATCGAGGACACAAGGACCTACAGTGACTCTTTTATTGGACTAACTGTCCCAAATCGCTCATTCCTTACTCTGTTATATTCAGTATTTATACTACTATTTTATATGCTATAATTTTTTTATTCACTATTTTATAACACTCTGTATTATACTTTTTTTACTTTGTTATTTCATCTTAGCCTATATATTATTCTATTCTAATTTTAAGTTGTATATTTTATTTACATATATTCTTTAGTGCTTACATTTAATATCCATGCTACCCAAGGAGGTTGGGTAACTATTTGAGTCTTGGTCATCTCAAGGTTTCTTCTCTGTAATGTTAGCAAGTT
Source organism: Ancistrus triradiatus (assembly GCA_025084515.1). Taxonomy (NCBI): domain Eukaryota; kingdom Metazoa; phylum Chordata; class Actinopteri; order Siluriformes; family Loricariidae; genus Ancistrus; species Ancistrus triradiatus. Next base: position 16,180 of record JAJAGP010006360.1, on the reverse strand, counting down.
TTTCCTTGCCTCCGTCACCTCAGGCTTGCTCAACTAAGGCTTTGATATTTGTAAAGCTGCTTTGAGACTTGACTTGATTACCTTAACCACATGGCTACCACATCATGGTTGGAACCACTTCACGCACTCATGAGAAACACTCTTCATTCTTTTTCAAAACATTTACAGTATATCTTGACCACCTCGGAACTCGGCAAATTCTGTTCTCGAGGCATGTAGCCTAGAAAATTTTTTCTCGGCCCTCACCATTTGGTTGTTACTCAGCGCACTTGCTTAAACTTGTATGAGTTGAGTCAGCGTCACTTGTTTGGCCCGAAACTCGATTCACAATTCACAATTCGATACACAGTGGTTCAGTGATTCAGATTCACAATAGCTCTTGCTCAGAGAAGATCTGCGCTGTGTTTTTCATGTTTTACAGTACTCACAGTGCAAATAAGTCTCCATGAGTACTAAAAAGGTTAGTTTATAAGAGCCACCCAAAAGCAGAACAGGAATTGAATGCTACACTTTATTATAAAATAAGCTCTGTGTTAATGATTTTGGCCATCTGTAGGTTAACAGAAGTGTTAAACACCAACTTACTTATCAATACTTATCGTGAGGCTGAATCTCCATCTTCAGGCGACATAACGTAACTGCAAATATTTAAGGTGGACCGGAAACTGCAAAAAAGAAGCCAACTTCGGTCTCTTCTATGTTATGACACACCAACTCCCGTTAAACTCCGAAGTTCATGATACATTTTAACTTATGATGGATTTATTGGAACATATCCCCATCGTAAGTACAATACAACTCCATTAATGCATAGAATCCCTTATTTCTTGAATGTCTTGTTATTTCTTGACATGTCCTCTTAATGTGTTTGAGACCATCAGTTGTGTTGTGAAGAGCTAGAGTTGGTATACAGTGAATAGCCCTATTTCAGTAATGTTCTAATCCATATTATGGCAAGAACTACTCGACAAAGTAAAGAAAAATAACAGTCCATCATTACTTTAAGAAATGAAGTCAGTCAATCCAAAAAAAATTAAAGAACTTTGAAAGTATCCTCAAGTGATGTCACAAAGACCATCAAACATTATGATGAAATTGGCTCTCATCAGGACCGCCCCAGGAAGGGTACACCAAAGAGTTACCACTGTTGCACAGGATGAGTTAATCAGAGTTACCAGCCTCAGAAACCTCAAGTTAACAGCACCCCAGATAAGATCCCACAGAATGCTTCACAGAGTTCAAGCAGCACATACATCTCAACGGCAACTGTTCAGAGAAGACTACACTACAGTAAATCTACACTATATGGTCGAATTGCTGCAAAGAAGCCACTTCTAAAGAAGAACAACAGGAGTAAGACAATGGCTTGGGCCAAGGAACACAAGAAATGGACATTAGACCAGTGGAAATCTGTCCTTTGATCTGATGAGTCCAAATTTGAGATTTTGGGTTGCAAACGCCATGTTTTTGTAAGACCCAGAAAAGGTGAGGGGATGGTTCTTCCATGTGTAGTTCCCACCGTGAAGTATTGAGGAGGAAGTGTGATAGTATGGGGGTGCTTTGCTGGTGACCCTGTTGCCGATTTATTCAAAATCCAGGGCACACAGATTTAGACTGGGATACATGACTTGGGTCACTGGGGCCGGAGTCTGGAGTCATGTCTGGCCTGCCTGCCTCGTCCGTTAGCCAGGAGTGTCGGGTGGGCTTTCTGGCTGAACTGGGCTTCGGTCCTCTTGATCTTGACTTGTGCATCCTTGCCTTAGACTAAGGGCAGAGCTGGGGGTTCATAGTCAAAGAGCCTTGTGGTGATCAGAGACGTTGGGTTGCTGTCTTCTGCCTCCCGTGGGGTTGCCGATGTCTCATGGCTTTGGCTGTGTTACCTTAAAGTTCACCTCTTTCTAGCTATGCTGCTATAGCTAATGCTGCCGGGGTCTCATGCTACATGGCATCAGTGATTGTTAATAGACACTGTGCTCTTAATCAATAACTAATTACATTTTCTGTTTCCTCTCAAAGTTATGTTCATCCGCTTCAGCTCCAGCTCCCGGGCCACACCAGGGGGCAGTAACTCTCTCCCTCCTCCGGTTGGCTGGGGACGGAAGATCCTAGAGTCACTCTGTTTATCAGACTACATAATGCCGATGTGCATATTTTACATTTTATTTGAACTATTACTCCAAGACTTATTAGTTTAGATAAATTTGTTTCATTCTTACATTTATCATCTACGCCGCCCAAGTAGGTTGGGTCCCTTTTTGAGTCCCGGTCCTCCCAAGGTTTCTTCCTTATAACACTTAGGGAGATTTTATTTGCTACTGTCGCCCTAGGCTTGCTGAATTTGAGATTGGGCGTAGATATTAGAAGATAATGTAAACTTGTACAGTTGCTTTGAGACAATGGTCCATTGTAAAAAGCGCTATATAAATAGATCTGACTTGACTTAACCAGCATGGCTACCACAGCATTCTGCAGCGACATGCCATCCCATCTGGTTTGTGCTTAGTAGGACCATCATTTGTTTTTCAACAGGACAATGACCCCAAACACTCCTCCAGGCTATGTAAGGGCTATTTGACCAAGAAAGATGGTAATGGAGTGTCGCTTCAGATGATCTGGCCTCCACAATCACCTGATTGTGGCAAAGCAGCCAACAAGTGCTCAGCACCTCTGGGAACTCCTTCAAAACTGTAGGAAAACCATTTCAGGGGATTACCTCATGAAGCTGATTGAGAGAATGCCAGGAATGTGCAAAGCTGTAATCAAAGCAAAAGGTGCCGACTTTGAAGAATCTAAAATCAAAAACATATTTTGGTTTGTTTAACACTTACATTTACTACATGATTCGTTATGTGTTCCTTCATAGTCTGGATGACTTCAGTATTTATTTACAATGTAAGAAAAAAAAACTGAATGAGACTGTATGTATATATTGTTAGAATACCTTAAAACTTCCCAGTTTACCACATAGATTTGAGCTGTTTATTAACACTCAGGGATTAGCCTGTTTGTCTGCTGCCTTCCCCCAGCTCTGGAAAGTCAACCCTTAATTGAACACTTACAGGACTATGGGCTATATGACAAGAAATGAGAGCAGCAGTTTTCAAATTGGGATGGACACTGTCACATACATACAGTGTTGCTTGAAAGTTTGTGAACTCTTTAGAATTTTCTATATTTCTGCATAAATATGATATAAACATCATCAGATTTTCACACAAGAGAACCCAGTTAAACAAATGACACAAAAATATTATACTTTGTCATTTATTTAGTGAGGAAAATGATCCAATATTACATATTAGTGAGTGGCAAAAGTATGGGAACCTCTAGAATTAGCAGTCAATTTGAAGGTGAAATTAGAGTCAGGTGTTTCCAATCAATGGGATGCCAATCAGGTGTAAGTTTATAAAACTTGTTTTATTTAAAGAACAGGGATCTATCAAAGTCTGCTCTTCACAACACGTTCGTGGAAGTGTATCATGGTACGGACAAAGGAGATTTCTAAGGACCTCAGACAAAAAGTTGATGACGCTCATCAGGCTGGAAAAGGTTATGAAACCATCTCTAAAGAGTTTTGACTCCACCAATCCACAGTCAGACAGAGTGTGTACAAATGGAGGAAATTCAATTACCCTCCCCAGGAGTGGTCGACCAACAAAGATCACTCCAAGAGCAAGACGTGTAATAGTTGGTGAGCTCACAAATAACCCCAGGGTAACTTCTAAGTAACTGAAGGCCTCTCTAACATTGGCTAATGTTAATGTTCATGAGTCCACCATCAGAAGAACACTGAACAACAATGGTGTGCATGGCAGGGTTACAAGGAGAAAGCCACTGCTCTCCAAAATGAACATTGCTGCTCGTCTGCAGTTTGCTAAAGATGATGTGGACAAGCCAGAAGGCTACTGGAAGAATGTTTTGTGGACGGATGAGACCAAAATAGAACTTTTTTGCTAAATAAAAAAATTAATAATATACCTTTGCATTACTGCCAAGTCCTTAAACACAGATTTTTTTTTTTTTTAACCCAACTCAACTTTTTTAACCCAACTCAACTTTTTAACATACTGGATTTTATGTATGTGCCTGTCCTAGTTTGTTCACCCACTGCATGATTTCTTGTGTTTTGACCTTGAAAATGACTTGTTGTAGCCCCTGTTTGTTACTGGTTACAGCTATTATAAAAATACAAATCCTTTGCCAGTCTCATTTCTGGCATTAATCTTGGGCAGTCAGACTGGGCCAGAGCCTGAGAGCCAGTGACACAGGCAAGAAATTAGAATGGCAACATGTTTATTTTCTTATATATTTCTCACATCAACATATTCAACAAACAATGTGGATTTAGAATCCCATAAAGACAGTTTAGGAAAGAATGATGTTAAAGATGTATCCAGAGTCCAACACTGTAAAACAATATTAATTTATAATTTAGCGGTGCAGTTGGTACAACCTGCATGCCCTGTGCTCACACTTATTGTCGCAGACAGTACATGCCCTTCAGCAGCAACTGGACTTAATGTAAAACACCACTGGTATCTGGCAAAACAAACAAACAAACAAACAAACAAACAAAACAACCTTTCAATATATCTAAAAAGATGATCTTCCAGAAAAGGCCCAGATGGTCATAAACAACAAATGATGAATTAAATGAAATGCTAAATAAATAACATTCAGTTAAACATAAAACAATGTTTTTTGAGGTTACAAACAATTGCTAAAATGTGAAAATTAAAGCTAATAGTTTGCATATAGCTAATTACCATTTGTCATGATAAAGCAACCTGATTGTTGTGCATCATCCTGGCAAGGCTCCTACACTTTTTGTTCCTACTTGTTTCCATAGATAGCTGTTATACTCCAGATGTTTATACTCCAATGTTTCAGCTCTCTTTTGTCTGGTATTTGTGCATATGTGGTGTTTCTAGCATCTTGTCTGTTCTCCAGGTTTTTACTTGTGCATCTGGTTGTGAGGAAAAACTTGTGTTAGTCATATTAGCCTGTTAGCCTTTAGTTTATCTGTTAGCTCATTGTGATCTTCTGTGTTTCAGTGTGACACTTGTTGTTCATGAGTGGTCAATCACAAGCCCTGGGGTTTCTGAGCCCTTGACTGTGGCCCCTGTGGTTCCAGAGTCAACATTGCCTAATTGCAGTCGTGCTCATAGTATTTATGTTCCTGTGTCTTGTCATCATAAATGAAATTCCACTTGCCTCTTTATGCCACCTCATACTCCTTAACCCCACCAGAAATGACACCATAACTAACCAGTATATAAAAATGATTAAACTAATGACAAGGCATTAAATTGTACTTTGTTGTTAGTGAAGTGTACCCCTTCAGATTTAAGTAAACAGTTGGCTTTTGGCATGATGAAGAAAAAAAGCTATATTAGTTTTGATAGTGAAAACCTGTGTGTTACCTAGCTAGATTAGCTAGTTATCCTACCTCTGTTTTATGGCTAATTTTTGGCGACAGGCAAAGCTGGCGATCATACAATCATATTTACAATGCACTTAAACATGTGCTAAAAGGCTGACGATAACAATTAGCAGCAAGGCATCAGCAGAGTGAACAGGGTCAAGATCTTCCGGCAAGGTGAGCTCCCAGCTGAGGAGAAAGCAGGGACGGCGACACAGTCAGTAGGATTAAAGTGACACCTACCAACCAGTCGCCTGAAAACTTAGAGGCTTAACGGGGCAGAATTTCATTGCTGGCAAGACATTTGTCACATTTCAAGAATGGTGAAAGCGAGAGCCGAGCTTAGCGTCTTTTCAAGTTAAAGTGCACGGAGAGAAATCTGTCCTGCCATCACAGATGGTGAGAGATGAGTTTGGTGAAGTTAATGGGTGTGAGATAAGGATAGACTGTACATGGCAACGAAATGTGGTTAGCATCTACCAGAATTGCAAATAGTATCCTTGTGCAAATAAAGAACAGAGTTCCAGCATAAGAATGTCATAAATTTGAGAAATATAATTGTAGATCTGTGTACAGAATATATGCAGAATATAAGAGTATATGGGGAATATAACTATGGTCAGAATATACACAACTTAAAAAATTGCATTTATTTATACATGTATACTCAGATGTTTATATACATATACAATGCATTTCAGACTTTTCACATTTTATGCACATTTAAGCACCTTTGGCAGCGATTACAGCCTCCAGTCTTCTTGGTTATGATTCCACAAGGGTTGCACTCCTGGATTTGGGGATTTACTGCCATTCTCTGCAGATCCTCTCAACCTCTGTCAGGTTGGACTTTGACCATCGGTGGACAGTCATTTTCAGGTCTCTCCAGAAATGTTTGATTGGGTCTCTTGCTACTCTTGAAGTCAGGTCCCTTGCTCAAGGACATTCACAGAGTTGTCCCTAAGCTAATCCTGTGTTGTCTTGGCTGTGTGCTAAGGGTCATTGTCTTGTTGGAAGGTAAATCTTCATCCCAGTTTGGGGTTCGCGAACCTTTGGATCAGGTTTTCTTTAAGAATTTATCTGTTCTTTGCTCTGTTCAGCTTTCACTTAACCCTAACAAATCTCCCAGTCCAAGCCGCTGAAAAATGCCCCCACAGCATGATGCTGCCACCACCATGCTTCACTGTAGGGATGGTAATGGCAGATGATGAGTAGTACCTGGTTTCATTCAGATATGACACTTAGAACTGAGGCCAAAAAGTTAAAAATTGGTTTCATGAGACCAGAGAATCTTGTTTTTCACAGTCTGAGAGTCCTGTAGATGCTTTTATGTGACTCCTATCAAGGTGTAGAAACATCTCAGTTGATCAAGAGAAATGGGAGGCCCCCACAGATAAATTCAAGTGACATAGCAAAGGGTCTAAATACTTATATCCATGTGAAATTTAAGTTTTTTCTTTTAATAAATAGATGATAAATGTAAGAATGAAGCTAATTTATCTAAACAAATAAGTCTTATAGTGATAGTTCAAAAAAAATAATGCATATCGGCATTATGCAGTCCAATACACAGAGTCACTCTAGGTTACTGAGTTTAAGCAGGAAAGTCTGAACGAGAAAAGAAACACGAGGAGAGAACGCTGAGAGAACTGACGCGAGGATTGCGAGGATCTGGCAAGCCAGACTCATTCTCCGCGATTGCACACAGGACGCACGCCGTTTCGTAACTGTTAGCAGCTTATTACCTTTGAACTATTTTAATTCCCGATCGCATCTGTATCATTTATAATCGTATATATAGTAGGTTTTTACAACATCTTAATCATTTTATTGTCGTACCGGCGGATTATATTTTTTGCTGCTAATCGTTATTTAGTAACTTTACAGCTATACCAGCTTGTGTTTGCAGTAATTAGCCATTAGCTAATTACCAGAGTTGCGTCTTGTTTTGCAGTAGTGTGTGTTTTTATAACTTTTTTACAGTCTTTTCCCACTTTCTTTCTGAGACTTAGTTTTTTGTGACGTTTTGTATTGACTTAACTTGTATTAACGCTTTAATCGAGCATTGCATTGGACCATCGGCTGCAGCTGAACCATATCTTCACTCGGCACCCCACAACACCACCCGAAGCTAAGTACCTTTAATTCATTAATTGTATTAACATGGCTTCTGCTGTGCTTGTTCCCTGTGCCCAGTGTGGCATGTTTAGCTATTCTTCCTTCGTCATTAGTATAAATTTTACTTGTGATAGGTGTAGGCTTGTAGCCAGTCTGATGGAGAAGATTGTAGTTTTAGAGACGCGCATCCAGACATTAGAGAAGGCTAGCTCAGACTCCCTAGCTTAGCAGATCTGGATGCCACAGGTGAAGTTAGGCCCCCGGCAGAGTCCTCGCAGCAGTGGCAAGTGGGTGACGGTTCGGCGGCGACGTAGTCGTTAAGGCTAGTCCACGAGAGCACCACTTCTTTACCTGTTCACGTGTCCAAACAGGTTTGCCCTCCTCAGTGAAACACCCACTGAACAGCCTGTTGAAAGAGCTCTGGTCATAGGTGACTCTATTTTTACGACACGTGAAACTTGCTACCCCCCTTTAGGGACACCCAGCAGCTAGAGTTTCTCTGTATCCCCGGAGCCCGAGAGCCAGAGTGCCGGACATTGTAACGAGTCTTAGTGGAACACGAGAGCCGCAGATTCTCTAGGATAGTTATTCATGTAGGGGCTAATGATATATGCCTTCGTCAGTCAGAGGTTACTAAGGCTAATTTTGTAGAGGTGGTTAGCGTGGCAATGTCCGATGCTTATAGTGTGCTCTGGCCCCATCCCAATGCGGCGAGGCGAGCCTGCTGTGGGCTCACAGCAGGCTATGGTCGCTGAACTGCTGGCTGTCCAAGTGGTGCTTCTGAAAACAACGTGGGCGATATAGACAACTGGAACAGTCTTTGAGGGTAAGCCTGGCCTTTTAGGATGGGACGGTGTCCATTCCACTCGGGAGGGTGCTGTTCTCATCTCCTGCAACATTGCCCATAGGGTCTTTTTGACCCGATTGGTTAGGGGCTGACTATCCAGAAGCAGGGGTTTCAGGCAGCAGACAGACCAGCTTAACCAACTGTCCTGAGGGTAGCCATGCACTGTCACCCAGAAACCCACATTATTGAAACTGTGTCTGTTTCCCGCATCTGCCCCTAAACGTAAACGCTCTTCAAAAAGTCTGTTTTTAATAACGGTCTTAGTATAAAACACAGATAGCTGCCAAAGAAATAAAACACCTTAGAGTAAAGCTAGGATTACTGTAACATTTAGATCACTTACAAACAAAGCAGTGATTGTTAAATGAAATGATCACTGATAACGCTTACACGCTCTCTGTCTCACTGAGACTTGGATTAGACCTGATGAATATTTAGCCTTAAATGAAGCCTCACCTCCTGGATACAGTCCTGCTAATACGCCGCTCTCAGTCCTAATGGTCGGGGGGGGGGAGGCATAGCCACAATTTTTTGACAAAGGAAGTTAGGTGTTACAGCTAAATCCCATTACAAGGCTATTCTTTTGAAATACTGATTCTTAATGTGACTGATCCATCGTTATGAAAGTCAAAACCACACTCTTTTCAGCTTATCACTACACCTGTTACCGCCCTCCTGGTCCCTATTCAGAATTTCCTTTTCTTCAGGAATTTGCTAACTTTCTTCCCCTGTTACTACTGTTCAACAGATAAGGCTTTAATTGTAGGTGATTTCATATTCACTTTGACAATGAGCAGTGATCCACTTAAAATTGCTTTTGAGTTCATCTTAGAATCCATGGGTATCACTCACTCAGAATGTGATGGGGACCAACCCACCGCTGTAATCTACTTTAGATCTAATATTAACATTTGGTATCAATATAGATAACCTTGATGTTTTCTCGCAAAGTGTGATTCGATTTCAGATCACTATCTTTTTAGTATTTGAGCTAACTCTGAATAAATAAAATCCTTCTGCCTGTGCCTCGTTATCACACCAAGCGCACTAATCACATCTGCTACTCCAGCTGCATTTATTAAAAACCTACCAGACTTGAACTTTAATACACCTACAGAGATAAATCATCCATTGAGTGTGTAAATGACCAATTAGAATGTGTGCTTTGCTCAACCCTGGACACGACTGCCCCTGCTAGGGTCAAACGTATTAGGGAAAAAAAGGCTAGCACCATGGTAATAATATCATTACGGAACACCCGTACACTTAATCCGGTAAACAAAAAGAACACGGCATCTAGAGCGCAAGTGGAGACATAGTAAATTGGAGGTGTTTAAGATTGCTTGGAGGGACAGCATGGCAGAGTATAAGCATGCCCTCACTAAAGCTAAATCTTCATACTTCCTCTTTCATCATAGAGAAAAATAAGAATAATCCAAAGATTTCTCTTTAATACAGTCTCCAAATTAACAAAAAACCCCACAGAAAGTGACTCTCCCGTTCTGTGGTATTTTTAAACAGTAAATGATTTTCATGACTTTCTTAATGATAAAGATAGAAAACATTAGGCCTAAAACTCAATGCTCATCACATATCATCCCAAACTGTTCAGCAAACCCTCCAGATGCTCAGCCCTGGAATCTTTTATTACCCCAATTACTAATACTGAACTATCCGCACTGATCAGCTCGTCTGAAGTCATCAACATGTTTTGTCTAGATCCCAATTCCTACACGTTTACTCAAACAAGTAATTACCCAGTTTTATAGAGCCAGTGTTTAGCTATTTTTAAAATTCATCCCTTACCTTAGGTTATGTGCCCCAAATTCCTTTAAGTCTGGCGTTATCAAAACCACTGATTTAAAAAAGCCAATCTTTGACCCTTGTGTGATATCTAATTATAGACCAATTTCAAATCTACCGTTTCGTCATTCTGTCCAAAATCTTAGAAAAAGCCGTCTACCAGCAGCTCTGCAGTTACCTCCAAAGGAATGAAATTTATGAAACATTTCAGTCTGGCTTCAGGCCCCATCATAGTACTGAAACAGCATTAAACTTAGGGTACTAAATGACTTGTTAATTCGTCCTCAGAAAAGGGATGTGTTTCTTTTTCTTGTTCTGTTAGATTTAAGTGCAGCATTTGACACTATAGATCATGTAATGGTTTACTAAACAGACTAGAAAATACTGTAGGTATTAAGGGATCAGCACTTTCTTGGTTTAAAATCCTACTTAACTGACCAGTTTGTTCATATAAATAATCTAAGGTCTAAGCTCTCAAAAGTGAAGTATGGCGTGCCTCAGGGGTCAGTGCCTTGGCCCGCTTTTATTCTCGTCTCTGTACATGCTACCACTAGGCTCAGTTATTCGTAAACATGGCATTAGTTTCCACTGCTATGCAGATGATACACAGCTGTACATATCAGCCAAACCTAATGACAGCCTTACTGTAACCAAACTGGTTATCTGTATCAGGTAGTATTGTAGTAGTTCATGTTTTTTTTGGGTTGTTCCTCCTCCTATCTGCTAGTGGGCGATAGGGGTGCTAGGTGGAGGCTAGATAGAAGTGGCTGAGAGTTACTTTCAGGCATGTGGACTCTCCCTTGGAATCTCCTTTTTTTTTTTTTTTTTTTTTTTTTTTTTTGAGAAACCTAGTGGTTTTCAGGCTCATTGTGAGTATTTGCTTTCCTTTTCTTTTGAAATGCTAATGTTTGCTGCTAATGCTAAAATGCTAATGCTGCTAAAATGCTAATGCTGCTGCTGAAATGCTAATGTTTGCTGCTAATGCTAAAATGATAATGCTATGGCAAAAATATTAAACATGTGGTTTGGGACTCCCTTTTACGTTCTGATGCAGAAGGAGTTTCTTGTATTACTTGAACACTACAGCCTTTGTGGTGGAGCTGAGGACGGTTTGAGATTGCGGAGTTTGTAAGACTCTTCTCTCCATCCCAAGCTTCATCTCTTCCCTTGCTGCCACTTTGTAACCACTTGCCTAGAGAACTCACTAGGTAAGCAGCTACAAAAATCAAGAAGGGGGGTACCATCTGGGAACTGAATAAATGCTATGGTGTTTAGAGATGTAGAGAAGTAAGGCAAAGAAAATTTATTAATAGAACAATGATGAGGCAGAAAGGAACCGAATCAACATTTATATCCAAACAATAATAACCCAAAAAATAAAAATATTTAGAAAATGTAATAGATCATCATAAAGGCAAACATTCAACAAACAGACACTCCCCACTATACCAAACATCCCCCCCCGTGTTTTGCAGAGAATCAATGTCCATAGATGTCCATAATCCAAGGTATGTGTACTTCCATTTTGGTATAAAACTGAAAGAACAAATAACAAAATCAACAAAATCGAGGATTGTGTAAAGGAAATAAAAGATTGGATGTTATTTAATTTTCTCTTACTTAACTCAGATAAAACTGAGGTTCTATTAGTGGGACCCAAGGCTGTGAGAGACAGGTTGGCTACATCTATCCTAAATCTATATGGCTGTCCAGTATTGTCTGTAAAAAACTTGGGTGTCACATTTGATTCAGATCTCTCCTTTGATGCGCACATTAGCAGCATCACTCGAATTGCTTTCTTTCAATTACGTAATATCGCTAAACTTAGAAATATCCTCTCTTTTAATGATGCAGAAAAACTTGTTCATGCGTTTATAACCTCAAGGTTGGATTACTGTAACGCCTTACTTACTGGATGCTCTAGTAAATCTATAATCAACTTCCAGTTAGTTCAGAATGCGCTTCCCGAGTGCTAACTCGAACTAGAAAATTTGATCATATCACTCATCACTGCACTGGTTTACCAGTCAAATTCCGCGCATTGATTACAAAATACTGTCTTTTAACTTGTAAAGCTCCTACATGGCCTGGCCCCGAACATTATCTGAGTGAACTCTTAGAGTTTTACAATCCAACTCGTCGTCTACTTCGTCGTTTTCGCGGGTGCATGACTTCTTTTAGTTCCTAGAATTAAAAAAGTCACAGCCCGGGGGAAAGGCTTTTCTCATACATGGCACCCCAACTATGGAATACAAAACTTCCCACTTTCGTTCGAGATTCAGACACTCCCCAAAGTTTTAAGTCTAGGCTAAAGACATACCTATTTACAACAGGCTTTTGACTAGATTTAGACCAGGATGGCATGGCTTGGGTCACTGGGGCTGGAGTCCTGGGAGTCCATGTCTGGCCTGCCCTGCCTTGTCTGCTAGCCGGGAGTGTCGAGTGGGCGGTCTGGCTTGAACTGGGCTTCGGTCCTCTTGATCTTGACTCCGTGCATCCTTGCCTTAGAATAAGGGCAGAGCTGGGGGTTCATAGTCAAAGAGTCTTATGGTGATCAGAGACCGTTGGGTTTGCCTGTCTTCTGCCGCTCGTGGGGTTGCCAATGTCTCATGTGATCCCCCTCTTGGCTGTGTTTCCTACCAGTCTCCTCTTTCTAGCTTTCTAGCTATGCTGCTATAGCTAATGCTGCCGGGGTCTCATGCTAGACACTTGGCATCAGTGATTGACATGGCATCAGTGATTGTTAATAGACACTGTGCTCTTAATCAATAACTAATCACATTTTCTGTTTTCTGTTCCGGCAGTTCCAGCCCTACACATGGTGTTCATCTGCTGGAGCTCCACTCAAGCTGCTTCCGTCATCAGCTCCAGCCCCATCATACCCGGGCCACTTAATGTCGATGTGCATACTTCACATTTTATTTGAACTTTGACTCCATGACTTTAGTTTCGCTCTTAGATTTATCGTCTACGCCGCCCAAGGAGGTTGGGTCCCTTTTTGAGTCTTGGTCCTCCCAAGGTTTCTTCCTAGAACTAGGGAGTTTTTCCTTGCCACTGTCACCCTAGGCTTGCTCAATTTGGGATTGGACGTAGTTATTAGGAGATAATCTAAACTTGTAAAGTTTCTTTGAGACAATGCTCCATTGTAAAAAGCGCTATATAAATAAATCTGACTTGACTTGATGCGTTACCCTTTTGTAGGGCCTTCCTCTCCACCACAGTGGAGCTCCCATAACACACTGTCACACAGTTAGTTAGTATGGATGCAATTTTTATAAATTTGTAAGTATATAGGTATATGAGTATGAGAGATAGTAGGTGGTCCTTCTTCAGCCTCCTCAAGACATAAAGACACTGCTGTACCTTCTTAACCAGTCAGGATGTGTTGGCAGTTATAGAAAGATTCTCAGAGATGTGGATGCCCAAAATCTTGAAGCTGAGACAGGTTCTACCTCAGCTCCATTGATCTGTACAGGAGTTTGTTTTTGGCTTTCCTGTAGACCATAATACACTCTTTGTCCTTATCAGTGTTGAAGGAGAGATTGTTGGAGGAATACCATGTGTCAGGTGCTGGATCTCCTCAATGTAGGCAGATTCATTATTGTAACTGATATGACCAAATACTGTGGCATTATGGGTAAGCAGCGAGAAGAGCCGAGGACTCAACATGCACCCTTGCAATATGCAAGTGTTCAGAGTGTTAAGTTGGTGGACATATTGCCCAGCTTCACCAACTGGGGTGTGTTTGTAAGGACGTCCAAGACCCAGTTATACATTCGGTGCTAATTCCCTAGAACTAGGGAGCTTTTCCTTGCCACTGTCGCCCTAGGCTTGCTCAATTTGGGTCACTGAGCTTGGACACCAGCCTGGTGGGGATGTCTGTGTTGAAAATGGAGTTGAAATAGATGAACAACATCTGGATGTAGCTATTTTTATTGTCCAGGTGTGTCAGTGCAGAATGAATAGCAGCGGAGATGGTATCCTCAGTTGATCATTTAGACCCATATACAAACTGAAACTGATGAGGATACCAGTTTCTGAAAGCACTGCATTACAATGGGTGTGAACATTATTCATGTTCCTTCCATTTTTAACAAAATAAACATCATTTATTATGGGGGCTGCGTGACCTCACTCATCCAGTCTTTATGGCGTTATAATTTAGGAACTAAAATAGCACAATTCTTTATTTTTGCAGTACCATCAAAACATGAAGGCAGCACTAATGACTGAGAACATGTTGATGCAACTTTTGAACTGATAGGGGCTGAATGATGTCACTGGTAATACAAAACATATTTTTATTTTTTATAAATAGAAGCATAACAAAAAATGTTATAAAAATTGCTACAGGACAAATCAACACAAACACAGCACAAATTTCTGTTCTGTTGTGGGGGGTCAGCTTCACTGAAGTCATTCAGACATATTTCAGGAGAATGCTTTGGTGGTGTGGCAGTATGATGGTGGTGGTCTTCCTGCATGTACGAACAGCAGCATGGAAAAGTGACAGGCTGCAGATGTCAGTGCAGAACTTGGATAAAACCTTGTCCAGCACACCCTCTGAGGACATGTGAAGAGATCCCTGCAGGGCCGGCGGCTTTCTGTGCATTTACTCTTCTAAGTAATGAAAATACATCTGCTGTGGAGAGAGTGAGTGGGTCACTGACAAGAGAAGCCCAATCCAACTATTTTGTTGTTTCTTAAACTGACCATTACTGTGGTCAAAATAAGCATAGAACTGGTTGAGCTTGTCTGTTAGAGAGGTGCTGCTGGGTGAGGAGGTTGGAGGTGATGGTTTGTAGTTTGTGAGGATCTGGATTCCACATGCGGCAGGGGTCGGAGTTGTGGAAGTGCTCCTCAACAGACAATTTGTACATGTGTCTAGCGCTCCTAATGCCTCTTTTCAGGTTTGCCCTGGCTGAGCTGTAGGCCTCAGCATCACCAGATATGAAAGCAGTGCCATGTGCCTTCAGCAGTAGGAGAACAGCAGTAGGGCTTCTGATTAGGAAAGATTTTCACATGCTTGACAGAGGTGACATTATCAATAAAGGTGTTAATATAATTCATAACAGCTGAAGTGTACATGTCTAAGTGTGTGTGAGAGTCCATGGTGGCTTGTGAAGAGAACATCCTCCAGACAGTGTACTGAAACTGATACTGTAGGGTGGAGACAGCCCATTCTGGCCACACTTTCACTGTACTTGTTGATGTTTTCGCACCTTTGATGAGTGTCACATATTTGAGAAGCAGGAAAGATGAGAGGTGATTGGACTGTCTTAGGTATTATTGTAAGCTAACCATATGACTAATTTTATTTATTATATTAAGTACAAGTATTCATAAGTACTCACAACCTTGAACTTTTCCACATTTTGTAGTGTTAAAAATAGTTCACAGTCAGATAAAGAATGCGCTGAAGCTGTATCAGTGTGGAGTTCAGTGCATTTGAGATCAACATGAACAGGCAATCAGGCTGATGGGTGAAAGGGAGAGTCAAGGAGATACAACAAGAGTGAGGTCCAGCAGACTCATAGAATCTCTCAGAATCATGGGTAGTAGCTATGAGACTGTGCAGCTTTGGTAATGAAGCAGGGGAGTTTAAATAACCAGACAAAGGTTGAGGTCCATGGGAAACAGATGAGTGTGCTTAGAAAGCTGGCAAATGAGAATGCAAACAATGGAATTAGCTGGGCATGTATGTGCTGGATTTTAGAACAAGGGCATATTTTAGATTTGCATTTTCCATAGTGTCCCAACTTTTTCTGATTTGGGGTTGTACATCAAGCAGTGGAGGCATGAAAAAGAGTGCCATTCACTCCAATGATGGGAGATGGCTTGACATTGGATGTAACCTGGTCCAGCAGACCATGAAACGTCATGACATGAAATATGTCATGTCAGGATAAACAATAATTGGTGACATTGTTAACCTACATCTTCTTCTTCTTCTTCTTTCGGCTTCTCCCTTTATCAGGGGTCACCACAGC